>PVJS01011915.1:0-44799 GCA_004027185.1 Glis glis
CTATTTTTTTATACTTTGTTTTGAAACCGGGTCTCATGAAGTTGTGGAGGGCCTCACTAGGTAGAGAGAGAGAGAGAGAGAGAGAGAGAGAGAGAGAGAGACTGGGAGAGAGAGAGAGAGAGAGCTGAGGCTGGCCGCGAACCCGGATCCTCCGGTCTCCGCCTCCCAAAGTACTGGGATTACAAGCATGCGCCACCATGCCCGGCCCTTGCTAGTAGATTTGTAACTGGATAGTATCTACAGAGTAATAAAATGTAATGTTAGGAATTATTTATACTAGGAAAAATCACTGGTATATCTATGAATATTTCAGTCAACATTCTCACTGCTGTAACCCCCAAATCCTGACCCCACGCAATTTAGAGGAAGGAAGATTTATCTGCTCACAGTTCTGGAGATTTCAGGTGTTCAGTTCATGTCAGGTCAGGTTACAACTGTGGAGCTCAGGGCATGGCGGTGGGAGGCAGAGAGAGGAGAGAGCGAGCGAGCGAGCGAGCGCAGAGGTCTGCTCTCACATCATGGAGAGGACGGAAGCAAGAAAGAGAGAGAGCAAAGAGAGATAGCGTGTGCGCAAGCGCGCGGGGGAAGGAGGGGCCATATATAATCCCAAGGCCACACCTCCAGGGACCTTCCTCAGCAACCAAACCCTGCTTCCAACATAGCTGCTTCCTCTTTGTGAGGTCTAGCAGGATATCCTAAGTGTGTAATTAGTATTGCTATCAGATTTCTACAACTTACAGATTTGCCAAATGGCCTGGATAAAGACAATGAAAGGCACAGACGCCCATAGAATCAGATGAGCCTGGAAGTCCAATCAGAGCCCATCTAGATTTAAATTGAAAGGGCTTCCAGTATTATTTTGTCTATTCCAGCATCATTTGTGGTTTGTTCTGAGAAGGCGGGTTGGCTCTCTCAGCACAGAGCTCCTAAGCTCAGTCAGTAAACACGGTCGAGGACATTAGAAGAAGCTAGGGTCTGCATCAGGATCAACTACTATAATGTGTGAGAAGAAGAGATATTAGGCAACATGAACCAGAAGAAAGAAGCATGAAGATGGGGAGGGAGAGAGTTTGGGGTTGAATGTATGGTTGTATACTGATGGATAACAGGCCATATTGTCTTTCTCTTTTTTTTGTGTGGTACTGGGGATTGAACTCTGGGGTATTCTACATCTGAGCTACACCCCCGGCTGTATTTTATTTATTTATATTTTGAAACAGGGCCTCACTAAATTGCTGAGGTTGGCCTCAAACCTACAATTGACCCTCCTATCTCAGCCTCCCAAGTACTAGGGCTACAGGTGTGTACCACCAGGCCCGGCTAAAACAGATTATATTTTCATTTCTTGCAAAATATAATTTTCTTTGGAAGAGAAGCCATTGTTTTTATTTTGTTTTATTTTATTAATTAATTTTTTTGGCTTGAGAGAAATCCAGTTTTCATATTGAGATCAGTGGCTGAAAGAGATGGGGGTAACATTTTATGTCTCTCACACCCAAAGTAGGCTAAGCTGGAAATCCAAGCAGATCATCAAAACAGAATCTTTGATTCTTTAAGTAACTAAAACAAAACAAAAGCTGAGATAGATGTGCTGCATACGAAAGAATTACTCATTCAAAATGTATTTATGGAGTATCTACTACCTGCCCAGCGGCATGCTCGGGATAGGGATAAAACTTTGAAAAAGTCAATTGAGTAATAAATACATATAATTTAGTGTGTCAAGTGTTGCGATGAGAGAAAACCAAAGTGCTATGAGAGCGCCTAGAAGGGACAGCAGGGTTAGGATCAGGCAGAGTTTTATGGGAGAAATGAGGCTGAAAGAATCGTACTTGGTGATTGATTGAATACAGAGACGACGCAGAGGCAGGATTACAGGTTTCTTATGGAACAAGATGAGTGGCGCCATTACCTCACAGGCCAAGAGTGGAGGAACAGGTTTTTAAGAAAAAAGTAAGCTTAATTTTGATTTGAGCCTTTTGCATTTAAGGAATCTCAGGTGTTGATACCCAGGAGGTGATTTGAGATGCTGGTCTAGAGCCCAGGAGAAGGGAGCGCAGAGCTGGACTGGGAATTACTGGTCTGAGGGTGGCGCCATCAACTGCAGGAGTGGACGAGGCTATCAGGGAAGGAAGAGGGAGTAAAGGAAAGAATACTGAGCTGGGCATGGTGGCGCACGCTTGTAATCCCAGTATTTGGGAGGCGGAGACCAGAGGGTCCTGGTTCACGGCCAGCCTCTGCTACTTAGTGAGGCCCTCCGCAACTTCGTGAGACCCGGTTTCAAAATAAAGGATAAAAAATAGGGCTGGCGGTGTAGCTCAGAGGTAAAACGCCCCTTGGTTCAATCCCCGGTACCCCCCCAAAAAAAGAATCCTCCAGAGCTTTGGAGGGAAACCAGGAGAGTGGGGTGTCGTGGAGATTGGCAGAGAAAATGTCTCATGAAGGAGGGAGTGTGTTTTTCACTTTAGCAACTGGGAGCATTTCACACCGTCGGCAATAGTTTTGGTGTATGCATCAGAGATATAAACCAGATTGTCAGGAAAGGAAAGGAAATAGAGATTGTAAGGGTGGTCGAATCTTGTGAGACTTGTAGAAGGAGGAGAGACAGAAGGGAGGAGTAGAAGGAGAGGGTGGAATCTAATGCGGCTTTGAGCTTGTATTTCAGGACAGGACACAGGAACACATTTCAGTGCCAATGGAGTTAGTGAGTAGAGAGGAAGAAGCTGCAAATAGATGTAAAAAAGTGGGAATGACTTATAGCCCAGGTCTCCAAGGGTGTAGATGAAATGACATCTTATAACACAAATGGGGTGTTTATCTTCAGGTAGAAAAGTAGAAAAGAGAGAGAGAGAATGATGTTTGGAGATATATATATATATATATATATATATATATATACATATATATATGGACATAATTTATGGTACATAAATTTATGGTACACATATATAAAATTTGTGGTACTTGGGAACCCAGGGGTGTTCTACCTCCGAGCTATACCCCCAGACCTTTTTACTTTTTATTTTGAGACATGGTCTCGCTAAATTACCTTGTGCTGGCCTAGAAACTTTGATCCTCTTGTCTTAGCCTCCCAAGTACCGGGTGCCACTATACCCAGCTTGGTTAAATTTATATTTGAAAAAAAAAGGAGAACTCCTATCGTGTGTGTGTATGTGTGTGTGTGTGTGTGTGTGTGTGCGTGTGTGTGTGTGTGTGTGTGTGTGTTTTACTGGGGATTGAACCCAGGGGTATTCTACCTCTCAGCTATACCCCCAGCTCTATTTTATTTTTTATTCTGAAACAGGGTCTCACTAAGTTGTGGAGGGCCTCCCTAAATTGCTGAGGCTGGCTGTGAACCTGAGATCCTCCTGTCTCAGCCTCCCAAGTACTGGGATTACAGACATGTGCCACCATGCCCACATGAGAACTCCTATCCTGAGACTGCTGTGCATTTGGAAATTTATGAGGACAGGAGATAATTTGAAATACTCATTGTAGGGAAAAGAAGAAAATTTCCTGAGAAGGATTTATGAGCTGATACAAGGGCTTAGTTGAAGTCAGACGGGATATATTTATGGTGTTATTAATTTGTGTGATTGTGCAGATCTCTCCAGCAAGCTCGGCAGTACAGGTGAAGGCGTGAAGATAGATGATCCAGGTTTGGCATGCAGGTAAGATGGAAAGGAAGTGGGCAAGGTTGTTGAGAATATTGGCAAGGGGCGAGGAAGACTCTGAAATCTGTGGATTGGAATTCTTGGTTAGGAGTTTGAACACAGAGATATTAAGAGACTAAAGATCTAATGGAAATGAAAGAAAGGTATTGTGAGAAAAACTGAGTGAGAGACCCCAAAGCATGTGCTAAGGATAGCAAGAAGTTGCCGGGCATGGCGGCCTATGCTTGAAATCTCAGTATTTGGGAGGCTGAGACAGGAGGACCGCAGGTTTGCAGCCAACCTCAGCAACTTAGTGAGACCCTCCACAACTTTGAGAGAACCTGTTTCCAAAAAAAAAAAAAATAGGGCTGGGGTTGTAGAATGCCCCTAGGTTCAATCCCCAGTCTCCCTTCCTCTCTCTCTTTCTCTTCACACACACACACACACACACACACACACACACACACACACACACTAGCAAAAGGTCTGAATTGAATATTTTAGAGGTAGAGATTTCTGACTCCCGACTTCATGTTTTAAAAATAAAGTTTTCTTTCATTTTAAAATTTGAATTTTTTATTAAGGCATATTTGACAGTTAAATAGTCTCCCTTAAGGTGTACAGTTTGAGATTTGATAAGCATATGCATTGTAAAATTATCACCACCATTGTACTAATTAACATATCTATCACTTTGGATAGTTACATTTTTGGGGGGAGTGGGAACCCTTAAGATCTACCCTCTGACTGCTGGTAGATATGACCAGGTGATTATTTTTGTGAATTCATGTCAGAGTTGAATAGTTGTAACACAGACTATATAACTCACGAAGCCTAACATATTTATCAGGACTTCTACAGAAAAAGTTTGCCAAGCCTTGGTGCAGAACCTTAGCTACCTAATGAATTCGTACAACATACATAAAAACGATGGTGATGATGGTCTTGATAATAGTAGTGGCTACTGTGAACTGATTACAAGGAGGTAGGTATTGGCCGAGAGCCCTTATGTAGATTATCTCATTTAAAATCCTCATGCTAGTCACCAGTGTAGAAAGAAGGAAATTGAGGCAGAACATGTAAATCAGAGAGCAAAGGGTCAAGTCCAGGTGGTGATTCCAGAGCTCACGATCTTAACCATGTACATCACCATGATGACATTGTTGTTTTTCACAGCCAAGAATCCTGAGCAATATATCAAACTAGTGAAATCGAGGATCTGAAATCAGAGTTCAACTATTTATTCAATCACATCTTAGTACAACGTGAACTTGATCTGATAAATTTTGAAGTGCCACAAAAGCATCCTACGAGGAAGCTGAAAGCAAACTTGGAATGATGAGACAAAGAAAAAATGTTCCATTCCTGTTTCTTAAGCAGGGAGTGTTTGCTGGAGGCAAATTATTTCACCTCCTTATTACCTTATATTTTGGTGTTAAAGAGGCGCCTTCTGACAGGAGCCAGTTTTCAGGATTAGGTGTAGCTTCAAAACTGCTTGCACAGTGAAAAAAGAAAATGATAGCTTTATGGCATATCTGGTTCAGATTTAATTTGCGATGTGGTTACTGCTGCTGTAACACGCGTGTGGTTGAGGAAAAATGCTCATTCGACGTGGATGAACTGGGGAACTTTCCAGGTGGCCAAGTTCATTGGAGAACTATGCTCTGGAGATTTCCGTGTCAGTCAACACCCCGAAATGAAAAGGTCATAATCAGAAGGAATGACATACATCTGCAAACATCTCCATTATTTCCCGGAGATTTCATGTGTTATGTCAAACAGTGCTTTTTGTAATTCAAAGCTGGTATAATAGATGCAGAAAATGAAGCAGACTAAAAAGACACATGTACGCTGCTTTAAACGAGTAGTGAGGAAGGGAGGTAAACACCAGAAACCATTAAAGTGTTTCTACTTTAGTAAGTAGCATTGAACGATTTTGAAATTTTGAGGCATTAAGGAATCTTCTATAACTTTAAGTCTTTCCTGTCCCTGTCTTCTACCCTTTTCTCTCAAAGAATTTGAATTGCCTGGCTATTCCTCTTTATTTTCCTTTTTTATCCTTCTTTTTCTGTTCATCATTTCCATCATCGAGAGTTTCACATAATTGTCATGTTTTCTAGAATTCTTTTAAACCACAACCATTCTCTAATTTCTTTGGACTTGTATAGTTCTCGGTTCTTCCCCACGAGAGAAATGGCTCCTCCTTGGCCTGCCCATTTCATCGTCACAATCCTTTCTTCCACATCCCTGTCCTAGGAGGGCAAGTCGAGCGTGCGATCAGCTGAACAGCTGTTTGTTTGGGCAAGGGAAGCTTCATGGAAGACAAGGAGGCACCAGGCATATTTCTCTCCTTCAATGACTTGATGGTCCAGCTGGAGGGATGAGTCAAAAGTAAAAACAACCGCAAGAAGGAAGATGGTAATTGCTATTCAAATAGTTTAAACAAATTGCAGTTAAGGGATCACAGATGGTAAGGGAGATTGCGTTTACAAACTTGGTCATGTCACTCTCTATTTCCCCCCTCCAGTGGTACCCGCTGGTCATTAAGAGAGGTTCCAAAGCATGATGTCCAGGTTAAAAATACCTGTGGGCAAGCTGCCCTGACGTAGATGCTCCAACCTCGCCCTCCTGCATCTGTAACACATGCCACGCTCAGCCCTTGCTGGCCGACTCACGATTCCTTGGCCATTTCAGGTTATCTCGTGTCTTCACCACTTTGTGCACACTGTTCCTTTTACTCAAAATGCTCTTTCCATCCTTTTTCTGCTTTTTTTTTCTCTCTCCAATTCCAGTTCACCCTTGAGAACTTCCTTAGAGTCTAATTCTTTTTGGCACTTTTCTAGGATTCCCTAGTCAATAGAGCTTGCTCCTTCTTGCGGGAACGAAACTTTTATAGTATTTTATCATTGCATTCGTCTTATTCAATTATAAATGTTGGTTTAGGGAGCCTTTTCCTCACTAGCCTGAGGACGCAGTGGAAGAAGTTGAGACGGGTGTCTTTGCATGGCTAATGCTTAGTAAAATGTCTGCATCAAGGCAGATGGTAGAGAAAAACTAAGAAATATCAGGGATTTGAAGTGTGGTTTCATCCCTGGATAGGATTTGTCAGGAGAGGGAGCCACACAAACACAGACTTGAGACAGGAAATGTTTCCCCTCTTTCCTTGTCTCAACCACCCAAGCCCCATGCAGCATTTTTTTTGGGGGGGGCAATACTGGGGAACCCAGGGTCATTCTACCTCCATGATACATCCCCAGCCTGATTTTTTATTCTTTATTTTTTGAAACAGGGTCTCACTAAGTTGTGGAGGCCTCACTAAGTAGCTGAGGCTGGCTGCAAATCTGGATCCTCTGGTCTCAGCCTCCCAAGTGCTGGGATTTACAAGCGTGGCCACCACACCTGGCGTCCCATGCAGTACTCTCATGGACACATTCACTCCAGTGAAACGCTACTCTGCTGTTTACCCTGCATTTTTTTTGTTGTTTTTTTGGTACTGGGGATCGAATGAAGGGACATTCTACCTCTGAGCTATGCCCCAGTCCTATTTTATTTTTTATTTTGAAACAGGGTCTCACTAAGTTGTGGAGGGTTTCACTAAGTTGCTGAGGCTGGCGGTGAACCTGTAATCCTCCTGTCTCAGCCTCCCTGGTATTGGGATTACAGGCATCTGCCACCAAGCCTGATTTTACCCTGCATTTTTAAAATTTACTTTAACTGATACATAAAAACATAAAAGTTGCATGTATTAATCGTATTAATTGGGTACCATGCAGTGTTCAATACAAGTAAACATTGTGCAGCGTTTAAATCAGGTAAAACATATTCATCTTTACAAACATTCATCATTTTTTATGGTGAAAACTTTATAATCTTTTCTTCTAGGGTTTTGAAATGTACAGTACATTATTATTATCTATAGTCACCCTACTGTGCAAATAGCACACCCGCAACTCTTGGTCTTAAACTATAACTCAGTACTCATGGATCAACTTTTTCCCATGGCTCCCTGACCCCTACTCTCTCCAGCCAATATTCTACTCTCAACCTCTATGAGATCAGCTGTTTTAGATTCCACGTATGAGTGAGATCATGTGCTGTCAGGCAAACTGGGACACCCCTTTATGTCATTTCTCTTCTCTTGCAATCTTGAGAACTTTCTTGATATCTTCTACCTAGAGAGCTTGATTACAAGATGTCTTGGGGCTGGGCATGGTGGCCACATGCCTGTAATCCCAGTACTTAGGAGGCTGAGACAGGAGGATCACGGGTTCGCGCCCAGCCCCATCTATTTAGTGAGGCCCTCTGTAAAGAATAAAAAATAGGACTGGGGGTGTAGCACAGAGGTAGAATACCCCTGGATTCTATCCCCAGTACCAAAAAAAAAAAAAAAAAGATGTCTTGGGGTAGACCTGACTGAGCTAAATCTGAGTGGTGACTTTGACCTTCCTCTACCTTGGTGTTTGTATTTTTCTCTATGTTCTGGAATTTTCTGTTATTTCTTTGAATTACCTTTCTACCTCTCTGTTATTCTAAAGTCCTTCTTGAACCCCAATCACCTAAAAACTTGCTTTTTTAATACTGTCCCAAAGTTCTCATGATCTTTCTTCATTCCTCTTTATTCTTTTTTCTCCTCCAACTAATTTTTTGTATGTGTGGTACTGGGGACTGAACCCAGGGGAATTCTACCCCTGAACTATAACCCCAGTCCTATTTTATTTTGAAACAGGGAATCATTAAGTTGTGGAGGGCCTCACTAAGTAGCTGAAGGCTGGTCACGAAACTGCGATCCTCCCGTCTCAGCCTCCCAAGTCTGGGATTACAGGTGTGTGCCACCATGCCCGGCTCAACTATGTATTTTTGAATAGGCTGTCTTTGAGTTCATTAATTCTTTCTTCTTTTTGATCTATTCCACGGTTTATGCCTTCATCTCATTTTTAATTTTACTGTATATTTTTTGGCTCAAGAATTTCTGTTTGGATTTTCCAGTATTGCTTCCATCCCTTGGTTAGGTTACTCTGTTAGAGTATTAAAATGTTTCTCTGTGTTTTCTTCAAGTTCTTCGAGTTTTATTAAAACAGCTATTTCAAATCCTCTATCTGAGAGTTCTCCCATATTGTCTGCTACCTTGTTGATTTCTGGTGCCTTATTTTGGTGCTAGAAATGTTAGATCATGAGGTCATGGTTTCCTGAATTAGATGATGAGGTCATGGTTTCCTGAAAGCTCATGTTGCTTGTTGGTGTACAATATTTTCTAGACATCTAAGGGTTAGATATCTAGTGTCCTTAATCTGGCTTTGTTTGTGCTCATCTTTCCAGAAATTCTAATCAGGATGCTTATTGTCTCTGAGCCTATAGTTACTTTTGCTATTTCAGCACTGGATGGCACCCGGGTTCAGCTTAACCGGGGTGTTCTGTTGTTGTGCTTCAGTACTAGATGGCAATCGGATCCTAGGCTTGGTGTAAATACATTGTCGGTGCATTGTTGAGAAAAAAACAGGGGAGTCCCTAGAAAGGTGGTCTATCCCCACAAGCCTGTCCTTGGGGCCAGGGTTGCCTGGATGCCTCACTTGGTTACTGGGCTCTGGTCAGGCACTGCAGGATCTGCCCAGCTCTGGCTAGAGTCACCAGGTATGGGCCAGCCCCAGGCTCCTATGTCACACCTGTGGCCACCAATGCCACCAAGCTAGGTCATACCCTGAGCCCACAGCCTGCCAAGACAGTACAACACTGGGGTAGGATCAAAGCCCACATTGCTATGGGTTGCCTATTGCCGAGGTGGACTCGTGGACCACAGGTGATGCTGGCTGGACCAGAAGTACGACAGACTGGGGCTATCTGTGTTTCCCCTGGCTTTGGAGCTGTGCCAGAGGCTCTGTCCACAGGCAGGCCTGGGAATGGGAAATGCTAAGAATTTCCCATGTTTTACATGCCCAGCACTAAGTTCCAGGGCGAAGTCGTGTGCTTACTTCCCTGTCCTAGTGCCAGCGGGTGGGGTCTTGCCGCATGCTAGACTGCCCATTGTTGGGGTGGTGTGGGTGAAGGCAGTGCCTATGCTGACACTAAGCTGGCTTGCATCAGAGACTCACAGCCGGAAAAACCTGCACAAGCTGAACCTTGTCCACACCTCAGTGGCATGTGATGTGGCCCAAATATCAGTCTGTCCACCTGGGTGCAGGTGTCTTCCCGGCACTGGGGCAGCTCTAGAGCCCTGTTTCTGAGCATGGCCTGGTGAGAGCTATTGTTTCCTAAGGTTGGAAGATTGGTGAGAAGACAGTTGCTTGGCCACCAAGGCTGTTGCTAAGCTGGGTTGCCTCTGAATCTCACAGCTGCAGGGCCTGTGCAGACTTGGGAGAAGGGTGGGTATGCCCCAGGCCCACTCAAAGGCTGACCTGGTATGGGCATAACCTGTCTCTCCCACCAATGCACCGATCTGTGCCTGATGCTGAGACCTATCTAGAAGCTCTGTCTGTGAACTCTGGCCACATGTAGCAGGTTCTGTTGGGTTTCACTGTGGGGAGAACTGGAACTAGGCTCCAAAACAAAGCTCTGTCTTGCCTTTTATTTCCTGCCCTCCACAACCCACTTTGCTGCCAAAGATGGAGGAGGGATGGTGGACCATCAGCCACTTGGCCTAATGCTGCTCCAGGAGCTCAGTCCCCCAGTACTGGCTTGGTTTTAGGAGTTGGGGGACTTGACTCCACACTGGGTTCACCATGGAAGGACTGGCACTGGGTTTCAAGTCTAAGGCCTGGACTTACTTTCTGTCTCCCCCGACCAGGAGGCATTCCTCTCCATGCTGGGCTGCTTGGAGTTGGTGGGGGTGTGACACGGGCAACGTGTCCTTCCTGCTTCTTCAATGCAACTTTTCATTTTGTTGTACTAAAACAGGCACCATGCTACCTCACCTGATTTCCTTAGCTCTTGTGAAGGTAGTTTGGTGTGTGGGTAGTTGTTCAAGTTAGTGTGTCTGTGGGAAAATGATTGCTAGATTATCTTAGTGGCATCTTGCTCCACCCAGGCTAGGATGGATGCTCTGCATTTCATGTCTCCTCTTAATAGTTATTCATCCCATAGGCTCTGTTTTCTAATAAGAACTTGATAAAATAATTATTGCTATATGTTATTGTATATACACATAACAGAACAGTTATTATATGCATATAAAATATACATTACATGCTAATTTCACTAATATAAAACACTCATAGGTCAGACACTGCATTAAAATGATCTATAAAGACATTGATTTTTATATTTCCTTATTACCATCCAAGAAAGTTTTTCGTGAAAATATTCAGAATGAGAAAAGTAATTATTCTGTTTTCCAGCAATTTTGCTACAAGTTGAATATATCTAATCCAAAAAATCCAAGAACCAAAATCCTGGAAAATCTGAAAGTTTTTGAGTGCTGACAAGAAGCCATAAGTAGAACATGTCACACCATGAAAGTTTGTTTCCTGGACAAAATTATTAAAAATAATAAAACTGTATTCAGTCTATGTATATAAGGCATATACAAAACAGAAATGAATTTCCAAAGTCTGAAACATTTCTGGTCGCAAGAATTTCAGATAAGGGATTCTTTATCTGTTTTAGACAATGAGAATTCTGTAACTTTTGGTCTCTCTCTCTCTCTCTCTCTCTCTCTGACATAGATTCTAGGAAATCCAGGGTTAAATTTTGAATCATGGAAATGCTTTCTCAGTTGTCTTAGAATCTAGTATTGGGTGTCTACTATGTGTTGGCTTCCTCTTTTGTAGGCTGGGGACATAGCAGTAAGATAGATTTTTTTACCAGAAGGAACTAACATTCTGCTTTGTCATTTTTTGTTGTTTATTTTGGTGGTACTGGGGATTGAAACCAGGGTTTCCTGCATAAGTATGTGCTCTACTACTGAGCTATGCTCCCAGACCAAAAGCTAACAGTAGTAAATTGAAAAAAAAAATTCGGGTTATGAATTTTATATGTGGTCTTATATTTTTTCTTGATTGGTTTTGGGCATTTGTACTATGCTTTTATTATATACAGCCTCAGATGATCTGTGAATGATGTTAGGGTACAAATAACAAAATAAAATGCACATTTACATGTTAACTTCAGTACCTGCAGACAGACCATGGCTGTTTTGGAGGAGTCACCGTGGGAGGGGAGGTGACGGTCACGAGAGGACATGTTCTAGTTTCCCTCACATTGAACCACTGAGCAGCTGTTTGTGTCACTTCTTGGTGCCCTGTGGGCAAGTTCTCCCAGGTGGAGTTTCACATTCACTCCTAATGTCAAATGCTTAATCTTAAGCAAATATTTGGTGGAGCAAAGGTTTGGGAGGGTTGGCAAATACCATGAGGCATTGCCGATTCCCACCCACCTCCAGATAGTCATAGGCAGCTTATCCACATCCCGGCTTATTCTAAGCAGGTATTGCTCTCTAATGTAAACTTCCACGATCACCTGTTTTGTTAACTCCCCATGCATATTTCATTCTTGTTTAAGGAATATGATGTGGCTTCATAACATTCCTTCATCTCTAATTGTAAATGTATGGTTCACAGTTTCTCTTAAGTTGATATCATCTGAATTCTATAGGACTTATACTACAAATATAGAACATGTAAATAAGTTTTCTTTGAAGATTTTCTTTTTCTTTTTCACAGTGCTGGGGATTGAACTGCAGGCCCCGAACATGCTAGGCAAGTGCTCTACCAGTGAGGTAAATATCTAGTCCTCATTGAAGATTTTATATTTGGTACGTATATCACATATTTTGACATCATTACCCTAAATTATCTTGGCATTACTGTCCTAGTATTTGGGAAAGCATTTATTTTTTTAATTCCTGACTATGCAACATACATATACATTTTTTTGTTTTGCTACTGGAGGTTAAATGCAGAGGCATTCTACCTCCAACCTAAGCCCCCAGCTCTATTTTATTGTTTCATTTTGAAACATGGTCTCATGAAATTACTGAGCATCTTGCTAAGTTGCCAGACCTGGCCTCAAACCGGTGATCTTCCTGTCTCAGCCTCCCAAGTACTGGGATTACAGGTGTGTGCTATCATGTCCAACATGTAACACATATAAATGTATGTTTCAAATACATACAAGAAGATATAAATGATGGAAAAGGATAGACACACTTAGAAATTATGAATGACCTTTGCTTTTAGAGTTGCTGACTTTTGAGGATAGATTATCTGAAAATCAGATCTATCATATTTGGAAAAATTCTCTATGTTGTTAGAAAATACCAATGGGACACCTTTCCCCATGATTCTTTTGAAGCAAGGCACTATTGACTGTTGAAATGAGAAAGATTTCCTTGACATGGAAGAACTTGAGGGAAGACAAGGCATATGCACAAGAAAGAGCAGGGCCTTGCAGCAGGATGAATTCATTTACAAACAATAACACCTGGCCTTCCTGAGGATTTACTGCATACCAGCTTCTGAGTTATGCACGTTCACATACTGAAGCATTTGATCCTCAGAGCAATCAATGGAGTAGATATTATTTTTCTATTTTATTATTTCTATTCCTCAAAACTATAGCAAAAAAAAAGGGTTTAAATATTTGCCTAAATATAAACTATTAGGAAGTGGCAGAGTCAGGATTGAAACCTGCATTCAACTACAAAGTTCTCTTGTCCCATTGTGGATATTATAGGTAATTACTTTAAGAATTTAAATAAGGGGACAAATTTTGTAATATGTTTGTGGAATACTTTTAGAGATGTTGAAGAGCTGCTAGAATTTTGAAAGAAAAATGTTTGATGTTAGAGGCTGATGGGCTGTAAGGATTGCTTAATATATCATATGAGGCAGGTACTTTGGAAAGGCCAAACAGAGTGGTAACATTTCAATACACATCTAAACATGCACATGTAGATAGGAATAGATATATGAAAATTGTGGGAAGCACACTAGCCAAGAATTAGCCCTGGTTACCTCTGTGCTAGGATGTGGGCAGGGGTGGAGATGTGGGGTAAAACACTCAGGGGGAACTTCTGTGGCTTATTTCATAATCTTTAAAAAAATGTTAATATTATGAGTAATTTGAAATTGAGCAGTTTAATTTGTTTATTCTCATAATGAAACAATTACTAAAACAGGAATGAAAACTATCTATTCAAAAATTCGATACTGCAAATATTTTTAATAAAATCTAACTATGGAAACCAAACTTGAAAGAGTTTTAAAACTTATTTTTCTTATTTTGGAATCACAGGTAGTTCCTAGACTAAACCTGCTGCTTGCTGTTTCCTTCCTTCCTTCCTTCCTTCCTTCCTTCCTTCCTTCCTTCCTTCCTTCCTTCCTTTTCGTAATGTGCTCTTTGCTGCATAGGTCCCTTAGGGCAAAAGTCAAAATGAATAATTTATAAATTCTTGTGTTTGATACAAAAAATGCACCACAATATTATAATCGGTCTCAATACACAGGATTTGTTTCCTTTACAATTCATAGGCAAATTATCATTACAAGAAGACATGTCATATTTATCTTGTAGTTTTAATGTACCTCCAAACAAGGTATTTCATCTCAACTTCAGGGACATAATGTAATAGTTCATTTAATGCCATAACAGCCATATAAAGTATTTTTTTCTTTTTTTTTTTTTGCTTATTGGAGGCTGAATCCAGGGACATTCTACCTCTGAGCTACACACCCTGAGACCTATTTTTATTTTATTTTTTTGTTTTTGTTTTTTGATTTTTTTCTTATTGGTGCATTTTAATTATACATTTGATAAGTGTCAGGGTAGCAAAGTCATACATGCACACATTGCTCATTTAGCCCTCCCTCAAATCCCACCCTAATCCCTCCCCCTTCCCTCCCTTTCGTGCTCAGCATAGGGAAAAGTCGGATGTTCTCCCTAATATGTGGAAGCTAGATAGAATGGGACTTAGAAGGGACTCCAGACAAAGAAGAAGAAAATTTTAGATGAACAAAGAAGATGACCTAACTGAGGGAGTTGGGAGGGGGTGGAGGGAAACACACTAAAGCACATGATGTATATATACAAACTTATAAGACTCAATCATATAAAGTATTTTACAGAGAAAGTATTTGGAGTTATTCCTGGAGTCCTCTTCATCTTTATCATATCTTTATTTCACCTTTATCATCATTATCTATCATTGAATCTGATGTAAATATCTAGACTTTACTTCCAATTCATCCATTTCTCATTTAAATTCAAGATCTACTTACCAGATTTGTTTCTATGTTCTCTGATATGATGATTTAACAGTGATAAATTATCATCAGAGCTGCCTTGCTCAGCCTGTCTCTTTGCCGGAATTTAACCAGGACACGACCGACCATTAACTCCGGATGGTCTGAATTCCTAACAGGAACTCAGGAATCACAATACTCTTTGACAGCCTGCACACACACATGATTAGAGAAGGGCAGACTCTTGTTGTTGGCTTTGTAGATTTCAGTTGGTAACTCTTAAAGAACTTGTCAGATTTATTTGTAAACCAGAATAATGTTTCCTCCTCTCTACAGTCTTCCTTTTTTTTTTTTAACACGGTAAAGAAATCAAAGCGATTGTAATTGTCCAGTGTAATCTAGATCCTTGCTCTAGTCTCTAGCTTGCTATAGGGCCGGTTTCTATATTCAGCTTTAGCAATAAAAAAAAATCCTGAACAAAGAACCGTCACAGAGCCAGGATACAGACCCTACTCCATACTGAATGCCAGAAGGAGAGAGGACTAATTTGTACTCTAGGAATGTGTAATAATATATTTACAAAGCAGATATTGGCTGGATCATTCCTTTAGGCCTTGTCTACTGTTAGCACTATTTTGTCAAAAGACTGATTTTTAAAATCTGAATAGTTGAGGTGAGCATTCAAGCTCTTTGAGAAAAAAAATGGAAGTTGTCTTTATCATATACAAAGGATCTAATTTCCTTTTATATGTAACTGAATAGATTTTAATAGCTTTATATTGCCAAGAAATGGGCTTTATATTTGGTTACAGCATTTATACTAGAAGGCAATTCGTATTTTTAGCAAATGCTAAAAGGTAATATGAGCCTGAAGTCATTCTGTATCAGCCTCTTACATCGGATTCGAGACAATTTTATGTGTAGCTTAAAACAACACAACATAAAATTCTGTTGTGATTTAACTGGACTCCACAGACTGCACTGTTACTTCCCTAAGTAAGCTTCCTCTTATAAAAAATGAATATGTAAATTTTATGCATGGATATAATTTTAAATACCTCCTGTTACTATGTCAACTGACTTAATTGTATCTCTGGGAGTTATTTAAAAAAATCTTTTGAAAGGGTAATTAACAACCTAGAATGTGACTAAAACCTAGTCTATCTTTGTAAGCCATCAGTTTTCAGCTTAACTATGGATGAGGGTTTAGATAGCCGCATTTTCATTTTCTGTGAAACATAACACATGCGCAATCTTGACAAACTTGGCTCCATAAACACATTTAATCCTCTTGGAGTTGATAGCATTGATTTAGCATGCTTCAGGTCATAATAGAAAAGGTAGTTCTGTGAGAGCATGGGCAGAGACAAAGCCAGCAGGAAAATCTTAGTCATTATCTGTTTTTGGAAAGACTACACAATTCGCATTAATTTTCCTCTCCAAATAAAAGAAAAATCAGACAACTTCTAAATGGTATCATAATTTCAGGCAAACTACTGTTATAGTTCTAGTTTTTAAGAAAAGTCCTTAAAATGTCATCCTACTAGTTAGTATATCAGGTACACGTCACAGACCTTTCCAATCTTGGTCAGTTTGAAGTCTCCTGAAAGGTGATGGTTTTCAGATGAGCATTTCTTCTTTTCTGGGAGAGTGGAGGTTGGCCTTGCCCATCCATGAACGACTGCTTGGTCCGTGGTCACTTTGAGACAACTGTGGCCTCAGACTCTCATCTGTCCTCTTACTCCACTCGGCTATATTTGGTAACTGAACTCATGTTTCAGCAGAGTGCCCCAATCAGGAATTCCAGCAGTGGGCTGGGAGGCAGCCCCAGGACTGAGGGCTGGGTTCTTAGAAATTAGAGCCACTTAGCGTAGAAAGAACTATATTTATGAATGCAATAAACATAGTATTTAAACACGTTCCTCTGTACTCCCACCTTGTAGCTGGAAATCAGCACCTGCCCTTTTAACGTACTCTTCATCGATTACTAGCATGTGAATACAATAGAAAAAAAATGGCACTCTTAAGGGATATTCTTCCTACTATGATCTTCTGCTCTGTCCACTTAACTTTTAGTCACGTGGTAGATTATCCTAAAATAGTAAATGTAGGAACTATAAAAATTTATCTATCTGCCAAACTGAGTGGAGACTCCCAAAGCTCTCTTACTTCATTCTATTCATTAAAAATTGTCATATGACCATGGTATACATTAAAGACATTTTGAAGTAGGATGAACTAGGCATGAGCATACAGGTGCTGAATCTTACACATGTTGTAACCTGGAGTTTTTAGCTTAATGTTAAAAATAGATAAATGTAGAATGCATAATATTTAGGATAAATATGAACCCTCTTACAGTTGTAAAGAATTTTGCAATCATTTTATTATTTATTCTGTAGCATCTCATTGTAACACAGTGTAATATTTGGATCTTGTCAACACCAAGTAGATAATAAGAACAGGAAGCTTTTCTGGTCTGAGATCAGGCTGCTGTGGAGCCAAATCTAATCACAGGAAAGCTCCATGGTAAGTTAACTTAGAAATGAAGTACTGAGTCTTCTTTTGTCTGGGCAATAACATCACATTGGATCCAGTTTCATGTCTGAGGAAGTTTTCCCGTGATAATGGAATGTTTATGGAGGTCCTCCCTCGGGCTTTTCTTTATAGGTGAAACTGTTCCTTTAGAAATGGTTCTTCCTGAAACTGGATACTCTTGTGGGCGATTTCATCAACTGTACTCATTAATACTTGGTTTTAAAATGTATAATTATTAGGAAAAAAATCCCTCTGGTTGACTGCCTTAGTGCATTCGTGCTACTCTAACAAAATACCTGAGACTGGGTAATTTATAAAGAACAGAAGTTTATTCTCACACTTCTGGAGGCTGGGAGTCCAAGCTGGTTTCATTCACTGGCAGGCTTGTTGTCTGGTGAGGGTCCCATCTCTGCTTCCAAGATGGCATCTTAAATGCGGTGTGTTCTAGAGAGGAGAAATGCTGTGTCCTCACATGTCATAGATGAGCAAGAGGGTTCAAACACCTTCCATCAAGTCCTTTAATAAGGGCTGCTAATACCATTCATGACGGCAAAGTTCATGAATCGACTCCTGAAGGCCACACTTCTTAATACTGTAACATTGGGGATTAAGTTTCAACATGAAGTTTGGTGGGGCCAGAAACATTCAAGCTACGGTAGCACTGATTCAACAAGTGGTTATATTTGCTTTTACCCCACATGGTAATAATAAGCAATTGAAAATGACAGAAATTGGGAGGAAAGATAGTAGAAAATGACATAAATGAATATAATTGTTGGAAAATGACAAATATAAGGATGAGTCTAACTAAATCACAAAATTTAAATGCCTGCAGAAGGAGATGCTGGTAAGAAGTAATTCACCCACTGAGTCCCAGAAAGGCTTCAGAATTGGAGGCACCAGACCCCTCCTTGGAAATAATTTTAATGAGAAACCTTGGATACTGCTGGGAGTGACTGAGGCAGGAACTGAGAATAGAATTGGTTGAAAGAATTCCTAAGGAGCAGTCAGATTCTGCTTTTCAAATTTCTACCACAGTCAGCCAGGAGACTTGCCCTTCCCATGCCTGGAGAAGATGGGAGCTTCATTCTTCAGGAAAGTTAAAATAGTCTCTAGTTGCGGGGATGCAAAGCACAGAAGATGGAAACAAAAAGGCACTGGGAGAAATTTTGGTGGGGGAGAGGTTGGGTTGAAGAAGGAAACAGAGGCTCCAACTCTATCGAGTGCTTTATTTCTTAACAAAAAGTAAGGATGGCAATAAAGAAAAATAGTAACATTTGACACATCCTGGTATTGTTGTGGGTATTTGTTACATTAATATCTGTATTTTGTGTTTGAAATGTCATAATAAAAAGTTAAACAAAAACTTCAGTTGTGTCCTTGGATGTGGAAGTGATTATGGAATTAAAATGTAATCTCTTGATAATCTGAGTTATGGAAAGAATTGCTGAGATTAAACAAGTGGTCAAAATGTCACATATACAATGACTTTATCATTACTTAAATTATTGATTTAAAAATGAATGCTAGCCATACTATATAACCCAGCCTTCATCTCAATGTTTAAATTTTTTTTATTGTTCTTTCATAGTAAATTGCATCAAAGCCACAAGTTTTTGTTGTTGTTCTTTTTCTCCAAGCCAGACTGCACCAAGATAATAACTTTTGCAAAACTCAGGTTAATTTTACAACCCCACCTGATGTACATACCAAATGTATGCACACTTTTACTAACATATTTCCCTTATTCAGACATCACCAAGGTAAACATTCTTGCAATTTCTAGAAAGAGGTGAGATAAGCATGCAATCTAATAAATATTCATTGCGCAGAATGGCAAAAATCATCAGGAAGTATTGATAAATTAGCGATCCTTTCTTTTTTGTTGTTGTGGTGTCTTTCACAATTAGATGAAAACACAAGTTTCTTCTTTGTCCTCCCAAGAAGTATAGCCAAGTTTTCTTAGTTTAGTGCTCCTTTGTCACAGGCAGAAATTCACACTTTAAAAAATAGGAATAAAAATGTTACCTATTACAGGTGTCAATACCTGCTGCATGACATTTATTTGCATGCATGATTAAAACAAACCTGTTAGATTATCTGTAGGGAGATGGGGGCTGGGGTTCATAGGGGGAAGATGTTGGTCCTAGCCTGGGAAAGAGCTGTATTCTCAGGGCTTGGAAGGACAGAGTGGAGATGGGTTCTGTGGTTGGCCAGGACTCTCCTACAGAATAGAACAAGTACCCAAGCAGAGCAGGTGTGGGCAGAGACACCTGGCCACCGAGCCTTAAGCATCATGGCCTTGGAAGCTGCAGTGAAGGGAGGGGATGCTTCTGTGTTCTAACAGACCATGGGACTGGAATGCAGTCTCCCAAATGAATTTCAGTGGTGATCAAGTTGAACCCTTGACCACAGGCAGCCTCTCTTCATTTCCCTGCTTGCTTGGTCCCTAAATCCTTCTATAATGACAGAGAAATGATAAATCCATAAGAAGTAAAAAAAAAAAAGATAGCTTGTGGTTCCTAGATAGGTGTCAAGGCTGAATTTGATTTCATAAAAGAAGATAAAGAAATGTGATTTTCTTGTACATTGTTAAGAGTGAAGCTAACCAGGTGTGTTTTTACAAATATTATCAGAATCTGAAAAGAAAAATTCATTCCCTTAGAAAATTTGTACCAGCAGTTTGACCAAAGCTCTTAAGTTAATCTAACAAGATGTGATTGCTATGCAGGCTGGGGTTATTGCATGAACAGTGATCGAGCCCCTCATGTGCCAACAGAGAGCATTTCTGTGTGCACTGAAGCTAGAAAGTGGGCTCAGTGGCACCTTCATGGGGTTCCTGTTCAGCGTTCATGTGATTATGTCTTCTTAGGAAAACTCCCGCTCTTTTAAAATGCTTGCATTTGTGTCAACCATCTTTCATCCCTGCGTGTGGTGTGTGTGTGTGTGTGTGTGTGTGTGTGTGTGTGTGTGTGCGTGTGCGTGTGTGTGTGTGTGTGTGTGTACAGTACTGGGGGGTTGAACCCAGGGCCTCATGCATGCTAGGCAAGCACTATATCCTCAGCCCCTGTTCCACTTGTTTCAATTAAGACTTTGGATCTAGTATGGGCTCTTGAGTCTCTTCTTCATCTCAAATCCTGCCATGATCCTGGTGGACTTCAGCACCTATTTGCTGCTTTATTCCAAGCCCTGGTATACTGATTCTTGACCTACTTATCTCTAGTGATCTTCCTCTCCATTCCTCTTCTTGTAGAAGATACAAACAGACTTGCTCCAACTATAAAATCAGGTATTAGCTATCTACTACTTCATAACGATATACTGCAAAAATTAGTGCCCTTTGTTGGTGTGTGTGTGGTGCTGGGGATTGAACCCAGGGACATTTTAATTCCACGCTATACCCCTAGTCCTATATATTTTTTTAAATTTGGAAACAGTGTCTTGCAAAGTTGCTGATGATTTCCCTAAATTGCTGAGGCTGGCTTCAAACCGGTGATCCTCCTGTCTCAGCCTCCCAAGTCCTAGGAATACAGGTGTGCACCACCATGCCCTGCTAAGTTAGGGTTTTAAAACAATATTTATTGTTTCTCAGTTTCTGTGTGTCAGGAATCCAGTAGGGTCTTAGCTAGATGATTCTGGATCAGGTTGTCATGAGATTGCAGTCAAGGCGTTGCCTCTAGCTTCTTTCATTTGATTCCAAGATCTGCTTCCAAGGTAATTCTCTCATATGCCTAGAAAGTTAGTGCTACTGTTGGCAGGATCCATGCAGACTTCTCATATCATTGCTTGAGTCTCCTCACATCATGGCAGTTAGATTCTTCTAGAGCAACCCATCCAAGAAGAGCAAGGTATAAGCCACAATGTCTTTTATGACCTAGCTTTCAAGCTCATATTTCATCTTTTCTGCAACATCCATTGGTTATACAAGTTGGTTAATTGTGAGACAGGACTACACAGAGCCAGGGGTCTCAGTTGACAAGATCATTATAGGTCATCTTGGAGACTGTCTATCACATCTCTATTTTACTTGACTCAGTAGTCCTGCAGTCATACTTGGATATGCTTCATTTTCAAAATTGCAAATTTAAACATCTCGTTATTTGACTGTAAACTTTCTTCTTCTAGATCTCTCAACTCAGTGAATACACTGATTTTTCTTCATCAAGATTTTTAGGCTATAGATCACTCTGTTTTCATATTATTTATCAGCATACCTCCCAGTTTCAGATCAATCAGAAGCATAGTATAGCTTGATGCACTGATTTGAAAACATCCTTTTAGAAGATGCAAACTCACAGAAACTCATCAGGTTAAAGCAATGGTAATCAAAGCTTTGATAAAAGGGGTATGGGGAGAAATTTCTTTGGTGGCCAAGGAAGCTATAAAAATCCCAAGTTGCAAGGAGCTGGTCTGCTTACTCCCTTTTGTGAACACATATTTATTTTTCTCTTCATTTCTGGCACACTCTAACTAGCAGACAGGGATGGTGGGGCAGTAACTAAAATGATAACTGAGAAATCTGTCCCAGAAACAAACCAAAGATGGAGGCATAAAACTCTTGCAGAATTGTCCTGAGGAGCCAATTGATCTAGGAACAAGTGTCTTTCAAACATGGCCATCTATCTACTTCTTCCTCTACTTCATATCTAGTTTGGGTCCCTGTCACAGAATCGAGTATGACATCAAAGACTTGTTTGATTAATCTGGTTGTGTCCATTGGCACATAGCAGTGAACTCCATAATTGCCCCTCATGAGTTCAATTTTATGAACTGTGGTTAAATCTGCTGCACATGTATAGCAGAAACCCGTGGGTGGTCTTCTCTCCACATGTTTCTGCTA
Organism: Glis glis; assembly: GCA_004027185.1. NCBI lineage: Eukaryota > Metazoa > Chordata > Mammalia > Rodentia > Gliridae > Glis > Glis glis. Next base: position 22,203 of record PVJS01011915.1, read on the forward strand.
CTTGGGATGTTTGCCAATTTGTGTATGTTCACAAAAATGACTTTAGAACAACATTTTATCAGTATAGTAATAAAAGTAGAGTTGAAATTGTCTGGGACTAGATTCCATAACCTATATTTATATATGGGTATTGGGGCACAGTTAGGCATTATGACCCTTAGAAATCTCATTTTTAATCTGCCTTATAAGGACCCAAGTGTAGAGAAAAGTTTTATTTGGGGCCAAAAAGCCAGTAACATTAATTTGAAAAGCAGATTTTATTGAATTTAAGCCAAATAAATTTAACATTTCTTTATTTTTAAATTATTTATTTATTTATTGGTGCATTGTAATCATACATCTTGAAGGGTTTCGGGGTAGTAGAAGTATACATGCACACATCCGTCAATTAGCCCTCCCCCAATTCCCACCCCATTCCCTCCCCCTTCCCTCCTTCTCGTGCTCAACATAGTAGTTGACTTTGATAAATTTGTGTATGTACATCCTGTGCATTAGGGTGTTTCCCTCTTCCCCGCTCCCATCTCCCTCAGTTAGGTCAACTTCTTTACTCATCTAAGGTTTTCTCCCTCTTTGTCTGGACTCCCTCCTCTGCCCTATTCTCCCTAGCTTCCGCATATTAGGGAGAGCATCCTAATTTTCACTTTTTGTGACTGACCAATCTCACTTAGCATAATGTTTTCTAATTCCATCCATTTCCCTGCAAATGACGTAATTTTGTTTTTCTTTATGGCTGTGTAAAATTCCATTGTGTACATAGCCCATAGTTTTGTAATTCATTTATCTGTTGTTGGGCATCTTGGCTGGTTCCATAGTTTGGCAATTGTGAATTGTGCAGCTATAAACATAGATAAGCATGCATTATCTGGTAGTTTGGTTTCCATTCTTTTAGGTAGATACCTAGAAATGGTATTTCTGGGTCAAATGGTAGGTTCATTCCCAGTGTTCTGAGGACCTTCCACACTGTTTTCCAAAGTGGCTGCAATAATTTGCAATCCCACCAACAGTGTATTAGAGTTCCTACTTCTCCACATCCTCACCAGCATTTGTTATTGTTTGTGTTTTTAATGATTGCCATTCTAATTGGGGTTAGGTGAAATCACAGGGTAGTTTTGATTTGCATCTCTCTGATTGCTAATGATGTTGAACATTTTTTCATATATTTTTTGGCCATTTGTATTTCTTCTTCTGGGAAGTATCTATTTAGTTCACTTGTCCAATTTTTGATTGGGTTGTTTGTTTTTTTTAGGGGTGAGTTTCTTGAGTTCTCTGTATATTTTAGATATTAGTCCTCTATCAGAAAAGTAGCTAGCAAAAATCTCCCATTCTGTCAGCTCTCTGTTGAGGTTCTTGATAGTTTCTTTTGTTGCTCGAAAGCTCTTCAGTTTAATGCAAACCCACGTATTGATCCTCTTTTTAACGTCTTGTGCCTTTGGGGTCTTGTTGAAGAAGTTTATGCCTGTGCTTATGTGTTGAAGAGTTGGACCTATGCCCTCTTCAAGTAGCTGCAAGGTCTTTGGTCTAATTTCCAGGTCTTTGATGCATCTTGAATTAACTCTTGTGCAGGGTCAAGAGTCAAAAAGAGAAAGTGGGGTTTGTTTCCATTTTTCTGCATGTGGTTAACCAATTTTGCCAACAGCATTTGTTGAAGAGGCTATCTTTTTTCCAGTGTATGTTTTAGTCTCCTTTGTCAAAAATCAATTGGCTGTAAGTGTGCGGATTTGTTGCTGAGTCTTCTATTCTGCTCCATTGGTCTATGTGTCTGCTTTTGTGCTAATACCATGCTCTTTTTATTACTATGGCTCTGTAGTATAGTTTGAAGTCAGGTATTGTGATGCCTCCTACATGTTTCTTGTTGCTGAGAACTACTTTGGCTATTCTAGGTTTTATGTTGTTCCAAATGAATTTAAGGACTGATTTTTCTATGTCTGTGAAGAATGACCTTGGTAATTTAATGGGTATTGCATTGAATTTATAGATCACTTTAGGAAGAATGGCCATTTTGATGATATTTATTCTGCCTATCCAAGAGCATGGGAGATCTTTCCATCTTCTAAGATCCTCTTCAACTTCTTTTTTCAATGTTTTATAATTTTTAACATTTCTTTATAAAGACAAAATAACATTATATCATTACATTGTTATTTATTCAACAATATCAAATTAAATGAAGAAGTTACAAATGGTGCTTTGAATAGTAATTCATGTCTGAGATAATTATTAACTAGAAATAACTGTATGTTAAAAGAATAATGTACTACAGATAATTAAAATCATAAAAGTTGGTTTAATATCCAAATGGAATTTAACTCACCATATTAAAAAGTCAAAAGAGAAAAGTCATATGGCTATTTCCATTGATTATTAACAAGTCTTCAGATAAAATTCAAATTTCACTCTCAATTAATGAGAGAAAAAAACTTTGTGGGATTAGAATGTTTCTACCTTAAGATTATATATTAAGGTATATGTGAATATGTGCATATATGTATATGTATATAAATATGCCGATTTAGCCATATATACATATGATGTAATACATAGTAATCAAAAATAAAATACCAAGGAATTCTTCCAACTAATATGCAAGTCTAAACATATATGGAATGTGAGAAGGGAACAGAATAAATGGAATGTTACAGCCTGTTCTTATGTAGGAAGAATTGATTTTGTAATGTAATTAGTTTTTAATAAAAAAATCTACAAATGTCATATAATCTCAAACAGAATGGCATTTTGTTTTGTGAATCTTGAAAAACTGAATACAAGGTTTTATCTGGATAAATTTACATAGCAAAGTATTCAGGAAGATTGTACAAAAAGGAATACTAATGGCAGAGGGGGTACTAACTAATTTCTCATGGTGGAACCACAGGAATGGCATAATGAATTAAGAGAATGACATATCTTATTCTTGCATGGGAACAACATTACTTTGAAATGACAGCATATATTAAATAATTACATGTATTTTGGTCTATATTTTGGCATTGATCAATTCCACTGACCTACCCCTTATTATAGCTTAAAGAACTGGATTTCTATTTTGCTTCTTTCAGCAAAATAAAAAGTTGTTTTGGTTCTCATGAATTGGGAAAAATGAGGTGGAATGCATAAATAAGTATGTAGGCATAGGAATATATTCGGGATGGATTTAGGTTAAATTTAGTGTGCACAACTGCGTGTATCGCATCATCACACATTTATGTACAATTATATCTTTGTATCTGTAGTGACAAATTCTCTCTTTCCTGGCATAGGACTAAAATTTTTCAAAGTTTTCCCAGAAAGAAACAATGGTTAATCTTGGAGAGAAAAAAATATTTGACTGGGGGGTGAATACAGTTGGATAGGCGACTACTCTAACATGTGTATCAGATAATTAATTTTTTTTGTGTGTGTATGGTACTGGGGATTGAACCCAGGGGCATTCTGCCTCTGAGCTAAACCCCTAGAACTATTTTTATTTTTTTTTATTTTTGAAACACGGTCTCACTAAGTTGCCAAGGGCCTCACTAAGTTGCTGAGACTGCCCTCGAATCTATGATCCTCCTGTCTCAGCCTCCCAAGAACTAGTATTACAGGCATGTGCCACCATGCCTGGCTAGATAAATACCTTTAAAATGGCATCAGAGGGGGAAAATGGCATTAGAGGGAAAAAAATGGAATCAGAGAGAAACAAATAACCTTAGAGGGGGAAAAAAGGCATCAGAGATTATATTGACTATTATTGTTTCTTACTCTTTATGCTTTTCCTTATTAATAAAAATAATTTTAAAATGTCCTTCTGAATGTAGTAAAACAAGAAGTCATATGGAAAGCAATCCCAAACACACCATTAAGTGAAGCAAGCACATTGTTTACTAGTTATCATATTTGGAAGATAAGATTAAAGAAAAGTCTTGATTCTTTTTATCTTTATTTGTTGAAATGTATACATGTGATTACCATATACCAACAAAAATTATGATGATAAAAAATTATCCACTCAATAAATATAAAACCATTTTAATTTTCTGAAAACCTCTTTTGATTGATGAATCCATTAGGCAGTAAAACTTTTTGAAGTCCTTTGTATATAAAACAGAATAATCTATTAAATAATTTTAGTTTTAGTATGTTTCAACATATGGAATTAAAAATAAACTTCATTGATTTTAAATGTTAAACAAGTTCTCCCATAGTGCTGGTCAGCACTTATCTGCTGAATTACAAACCATCACTGGTCCATATTCTGCACAGATGAACATTCGTCTTCATTTGGCTACCTTTAAAATGCCATATCCTTTGACCTACTCTATCCTAGATCTACTCTGAAGACATAATCCTAAATACAGGAGACACTTTATGTAAAAAACATGCTCAAATCCACATTATCAATAGTAGCAAAAATTTGAAACAACCTAAATGTACAATTTATGGGATGGCTTAGTAAAGTGATGGAATTTTAAAGTAGTCATAAAAAGAGGTTTTTCAGATTTGTTTATATTAGCAAAGAAAAAACAAAACCGAAGAGACACAGAAAGAAAAATGGCCTTTGCAGTTTAAATAAAACTTGAAAAAATTAAGAATATTTGCATGGCTGAAAGTTTAAATGGTTTAAATCAAATTGGTTTGAGATTTTTAAAACTGTGAAGACGTCCCTAAACTGTATAAGCCCTTATCCCCATTTTTTCCTCTACTGGAGGAGAAAGTGACTTTGACGCTTACTTGATCTAAATCAAAACTAACATCATTTGGTTTCTTCTGAAGTTTGCATTTGACATGCGTCTGGGATGTACGTAGTAAGGGAAAATCAAACTTGTGAGTGGCATCGTCTCTGCCAGACAACTACAGACAGCTGTGGAACCATTTTGGAAGCTGCTTCCCAAAGGAGCCTACAGAGGAAGGATGTGGCTGCCACTCCCAGGGAAAACAGAAAGGAAGAACAGGACAAAGGAGGAAATCAGCTGTTGGTCCAAAGGAGGATTTAAATATTTAAGAAATGCCAACATTGAAGACAGTTGCTCTGCCCCACACGGCCCTGAGGCCTGCCCTCCCACTCCTTTCGTTGGCCTAGCAATTTGCTCAGCTCTTGCTATTTTGGGAAGGAATTTCCACAGAACTGGCAAATCTTCAGTCTCCGAGGTTTCCTCTGATTGCCTAATCAACAGGTGTTGAAAAAGCCTGTGGCAGAAATATCACAGACCCAGTGTGCTCATTTGACTTCTGTAGCTGTGGTTGTAGTTTCATGTGGGCAGATCGTATCTTAATCTGGGAGACTTTCTGCAGAATAAAAGGTAAATAGCTTTTATTTACAAGAGTTATAGGTAATATCACTTTTACATAGATAGAGCATTCCATAGATATACATTTGGTAATAGCATTTATTATTTATAATGAATAAATTAAGTATCGTACTAATGATGATACAACTGAAACCTGAAATGAATATGTTATAGGATAAACATTTAAAAGAAATGTTGGTGGCATTATAATCTTAAACTATCTTGACTTAATTTTGTTTCTCAAGCCAACCATGAGCAAAGCTATTGGAACAATGATCATGTCAATACTAGAGAAAAGATTTCAAAAAGAAAAAATCATATATAAAATGTTGGATTGTCAAACACTTAAGAAATATAAGTTGTTATACTATTTTATGCTAAATTTCATGTCTTGATTTTTTTCCTTGAAAATATATCCAAAGCAAAAGAAATACACATACATGAATCATTCTAATTTTCAATGAAAATAAGAAAATAAAAATAAAAATAAAATTCTCAACATAGTTACCATGACACGCCTTCTTATCATATTCAGAGTAAAAGACAAGGTCCCTCTTTTGATCTCTGGGGTCACACATGATCTGCCTCCTCACTTTACCTTTGTGACCTTTTATTTTCTCACTGTCACCCTGGTCTTTCGGTTAAAGCCACACGGTCACTCTCTGCTGTTCTGTGAACCCATGTGGCTCCCGCCAGCTCAGGGCTTTGCTGTCCCCCAGCCAGGCATGATCTATCCAAGAGAACAGAACAGCAGGGCTTCTTACATCCTTCAGGTTACTGGAGGACCACAGGTGCTGGCCACTGAGGATGTGAAAAAAAAAATAGAAGATGGATTCTCATTCAAGGTTCCTGGCCCTCCTTTTCTACCCAAAAGATGTTGGAAAGTGTTTGGTTTGGATCCTTCCTGATACTCTACTTGGAATGAAGTTGATATGTCTATAGCATCTATCTATCTATCTATCATCTATCTCATCTATCAATCATCTATCATCTATCAGTCTATCATTCACCCATGTATCTATTTGCCCACCTATCTTCTATCATATACCCATCTCTAGATCTATACACTTAAAAAAAAAGTTTGGTTGTTGTGCTGAGATGCAGCAGGCTTTCCTTACTTAATGATTTATTGGTACCTATCAGTCCCACTAAGTAATTGCCGTTTGATATCTCATTGTATGCATATTATACTTGATTAGTTTTATTTCAAGCTGAATAAAAGGACATCAAACAAAAGTAAATACCCTTTTTTAGTACTTGCCCCCTCATACTTAATCTCACAGTCTTAAATCTCCTGAGAGTTATCACTCTAAATGTACACTTATAAATCTATTTCTTGGTTACTTATATCATATATGTATAACTCTATGTTTTGTTTTATTAACTTTAGACAGAGTCTGCTGACTCACTGCTATGAAAGAAATATCCATCCATCTTCCAATACCCATTATACATTAAAGAAAATTCTTCCTGTGGTTAGCTTTCTGACTTTAAGCAGTACACTCTATCTGTGTGAATTGTCCTCCGTGGCTACACTGCTGTGGGGTTGAAGTCTCTGCCTACCTTCCTGCTGAGATAAGGTATGCTTAAACTTTAACACCAGTTACTCCATATTGCCACCCTGAGCACTATAAGCAAGCTACACTAAGAATGTTTGGCTTAGAACAGGGTCTCCATGAACTTTGTTAGCACTGAATAAGAGCCTTGTGTAATCAATAACCTTGGCTTCTGTAGCCCTGCTTGCTTACGCAGATGAAGAAAATCAAAACATTGTCTATTGTAAGACTGTGCTTGTCTATAAAATGGCTTTGAAATGAGTGGGGGGGGGTACACTCCCTTCTGGCATGTGGCCCTGATCGATCGGATTAATAAACCTCTTAATTGGGCTTTAAGTCTGGTGTGTCTCTGTGGATTACCTCATTACACTGCTGTAGGCTCATTTTCTGCCTCTCTAAGTATGGATGTCTGGTGGCTCTCAGACATAACCCTTTTTTAGGTTAGCTTGCAGTTTATTGGGAATACAACTCTCTAGCTATATCTGTCATCTGATTTTGTTTAGTTAGTTCCCAATGCTGCTAATCACACCCAGCAATCTTATATTTTCCTCCTTAATTCCCACACATGTCTCTCAAATTAACAGAGTCTATCTCAAGTTCATTTGAAATGATAGTCCTGCCTGGGAAGGAGCACCTTCACCTGGTCTCTGCAACCAGGCTAAATCCTTCTGTTTAAGTGAGAAGTCTTTATGGCTCATTTTTGAGACAGGCTCCCACCAAGTGCCTGGCAGGTTTTCCTGAAGGCTCTGCAGAGGTGTCTGCTGATGAGGGGTCGATGTTCAGCAACGGCAGTAGCTGGGTCTGTTAGGTGAAAGGGTTCCTATGATGTTGGGCACCTGCATGACCCCCATCACTGCCACCATGACTACTCTTGGGCCATTGTGCATGCTCCAGGATGCAGAAGACAGAGGTGTTACTATGTTTTCCTTTGATAGCTGCAGAGTTCATTTTTTAAACTCAATAGTTTTCCAAAGAATTTTAGAGGAAATTTGAGATGATCATCTACACTTGAATAATGTTTCCTGACTGTTGATGTGAGCTATTTTCATTGATCAATAAATGTAGTTCTCGAAAACACAACAATGACAAACATTTGCACTGTCCTGTTTATCTGGTTGCTTAGGCCCCTTAGTAGTGTATGAGCTCTTGTGGGCATGGACTTGAGATACAAAGATTTGCACAGTTGGTGCAAATTGGCCCCGCTCCCGTAGGTCAAACCATATCATTCTTCCTCAGATCTTTTTGTCTCCAATATTTCAACCTTGCTTCTTAAAGGCCCCTGCTAGACCTGCTGAATTGTTTGCTGCTGCTCAGGAGTCTGTGTATATCATTATATGCTCCCATTTCTCCCTGTGCATCCAGTGGATGACCAGAACTACGGCCAGAGTGATGCCCCCCAGGAGGATTTCCTTTCAGCACGGTCAGAATTACCCCTGTTTGGGCTTGGTATGCAACAACAGTTCACTTTGGTTTGTGACAATATATCCTGCTGACAAATCCAGAAACAGGCCAAGCTTTTACCCTCTTTGTTTTTCAGCTGAGGGTCACTTGAGGCTATAGATGTGAGCTGAGAGACATCAAAGCAATAGAAGGAAGCTACATGTGTTCCCTGTTCATGTGACACTGTTATACTTGCTAGGTCTTTTTGGCCATGATACTTAATGTTCTGTTTGCATCATTCAATGGATACTGCTGAGTCTGCCTGTCTTTGGGTTCTGACAGTACACAGCTCCTGCTTGGTATATCTATCTAATTGCATAGCCACTTGAAATACTATGGTAATAAAAAATTAGCTGTTATTAGGAGCAGTAAAATACCAAGAGTTGCTGTAGAGTATGAGGAAACTGCAGAGCAAGAGTAACTTCTTTTTTTTTTTTTTGCTATATCCTAACACCCCCCCACTTACCCAACATTTCTCTGCAGCTTTTCATCACAATTTCTAACTTCCCCCTTAAAACATCAAACTCCAGAAGCTTCCGCCTTGTGCCTGTAGACTGGTTAAGGTGCTCCTGCTCAATGCTCTCATAACTTTTTGTGCTAACTCCATCAGCGAGCTTGTTACCAAATCTCAGTACTTGCCCCAATTTGTCAAATCAAGTGATTGGGATAGCCTTTGGTGCCGGAGCCCGCCGGCAGAGTCAAAGGGTTTGAACTGTTCCTGAAACGGGGAGTGAGGATTGAGAGAAAAGACAAGAAGAGAGACAAGAGACAAGAGAGGAAAAAGTAGAGATAGCTTCGGGGACTGCAGTCAATACCGCAGCCTTTGCGGGAGGACTCTCAGTCAATACTGGAGCCTTATCGGGAGGACGGTCAGTCAGTACTGCCATAGCATCTTTATTTTGCTTGGACCTTATATACACTTTCAGAGCATCAGATGTATACAATGCCAACCTTAACAACATAGCACCAGATGTATATAATATTAATACCAACAAGCAGACAAACATCATGCTCTCACGCAGCACCCCTCCTCCTTCCCGGGTCAAGGAGTGGTCAACTCGTTCCTCTGTGAGCCTCCCTCTGTTGTTACAGCCACAATCAACAAAATCGGCAACACTTGGCAAAATCCTCGCCTTGCCAGGCTGTTTATGCAACTCAGAGAAGGGAATGGCTCTGGACACTTTGGGAAGAAGGAAAAAGAATTTTATTGATTTGCTAGCAAATTGGAGAAACCAGTGAACTTAGTGTTCAGGAATAAGCCCTGGATTCTTCCCAAATGAAGGAATCAAATCTTTTTTAAGAGTTAGCTCTTCAGGTCATGCTGATGTCTTATCAGAAGGGACGCAGTTCATGCTTTGAGCCTCCCTTGAGTGAGTTCTTATTCAGATCCACAGGCCAGGGTCATGCTAGAGTGTTTATCAAAAGGGACAAGGTTCATGTCTGAGTCTTCCTTGAGTCAGTTCAGATCCACAGGTGCCAGGTCCCCTTCCATCAGTAAATGGATAAGAACATATAATTTGTTAACGGGGGGTGAAGAAAGGAGGAGGACAAAAGACAAAAAGAGCATTGAAACAGGTCATATTTTGGCTACCAGGGTCGAAGCAGGCCCCTGTTAAAGCTTAGTGTATTATACTACAATGATTGATTTGTTTCTCTGTTATACTCATACATTTTTGCTTATTTTGCAAAAGTATGACCCATGGTTAAAAAGTAGGCATTCCATAACTATTTTTTTTTTTGTGGTACCGGGGATTGAACGCAGGGGCATTCTACCTCTGCGCTACACCCCCGGCCCTATTTTTTATACTTTATTTTGAAACCAGGTCTCACGAAGTTGCGGAGGGCCTCACTAAGGGGAGAGAGAGAGAGAGAGAGCGTGCGAGCGCGTGCGTGCTGAGGCTGGCTACGAACCCGGATCCTCCGGTCTCCGCCTCCCAAAGTACTGGGATTACAAGCGTGCGCCACCACGCCCGGCTCCATAACTATTTTTGTGGAGAGAGAAATGGGTGTGTAAGGAACTAAGTCCAAAACCTGCTTTTACAAATTCTTCCTTAACCATCTCAGCCTACAGTGATTTCTTCTACCTTGAATCCACACCGATTTCCTCAATTATCTTTAGTAACCAGATGACCTACACATTTGCATTTCTGTCCCTGAAACCTGGCCTCCTTTCAAGGTACTCCATCCCCAGCTCCACTATCCATCCTGTTGTCCTCGTTGGGAACTGAGGAGTTATCTTTGACAGCCCCAACTTTCTTCCCCCTCCCCATGTGGAATGTACTACTATACCATGCCAAATTTACCTCCAAAATAGTCTCAATAAACATATATCTCTCCAGTTCTAAATATCACCATATTAGCTTAAGTTGTTAAGGGAACTTGTTAAGTTGCTGAGGCTGGCCTTGAACCTGTGATCCTCCTGTCTCAGCCTTTCAAGTACTGGGATTACAGGCCTTCCAAATCTTTTGACAGTTTGAAAATTGGATTCTTTATCTTTTAATATAAATACCTCTAGAGACAAAGTAATGGAGACTTCTAATTTGAATTCTTTGGTTTTTTTTTTTCTTATTCTTTATTTCCAGATACTGTTTTTCCCTACCTAGCAGCTCCTTGGCACCTGTTTCTATCTTCCATTTCCCTGTGGCTGAAGGTGGAGCTACCACTGTAAGGGTAAACCCATTGTTTATGTCAGAATTTGCTCATTACCAAGTGGTCTGAGCAAGGAAGAAACATTTTCCACTAACATGAAAATCTCGACATGACTTTTTCCTGTGGACTGATAAAATGAAGGCCTTAAGGGCACTCAGTTGGGGCGATGGGTAGTAAGTATGGAATGATTTATTAACCTCTCTAGCTTTACTCTCTTCTTTTTTGATCCTATTGCCAAGACCAAGTCACTCAGGATCCAGTTGCCTCTCGGGTGCATAATGACATTAGCCAATAGCTAGTCTTCTTTACATTGTTATCTTCAAAATTCTGCTACTTTAGCCAGGCGTGGTGGTGCACGCTTATAATCCCGGTACTTGGGAGACTGAGACAGGAGGATTGCAGATTTGCGGCCAGCCTTAGCTACTTAGTGAGGCCCTCTGCAACTTAGTGAGACCCTGTTTCAAAATAAAAAATAGGGCTGGGGGTGTAGCTCAGAGGTGGAATGCCCCTCGGTTCAATCCCCAGGACTGCAAAAAAAAAAAATTCTGCTACTTTATTAATCATCCTAAAATATGATTCTGATTTTCCCTGTCTTCTCAAAATCCTTCAATGTGCCCCCAAAGGAAACACATTGGTAAGGTAAGTTTCGACTTCTTAGTTGTCATTCAAGGAATTCTATAATCTAGGCCCACTCTCCTTTCCACTCAAACACTGAATGTATTACACCCAGATGCTTCACCCCATATGCCAAACTCTAGATTTCCAGGTCCTATTCATCTTCCATGCCCCTGCTAATGTGGAACTTTATTCAGGAGTCTTTCTATGATATCTGCATATGGACGTAGTTGTCTTTTCTAATAATATTTAACTTATTTATATTTTCTATGATATCAACTATGGCCAGCCAGCTGTTACAATTTTTTGTTTGCATGTCTTCTTTTTGTTACTGGATTAAAAATTCCTTGAGGAAAAGCTTTGTACTTTTTCATCCCTGAATTACAGCTAGCTCAGTATGTAAAGTTTTTATATACAACTAGCTCATGTATATGAAAGTTGCTCACTTAAAGAATGACGATTGACAGTTTATGTTGAACATTTAACTATGTGGCAGGAGCTTGCTAAACATATATATGGATTTTTCTTTTAACGTTCACATCTTTACAAAAAATGTACTATGATTATTCCCAATTTATGGACGAGGAGAGAGAGAAAGGTTATATAACTATCCCAAGGACTCCTTTAGTCATTGCTGGCTAGGATGCAAATTCACATGGTCTGACCCCAAAGCCTAATGTTCTTATCCACAGTGTTATACTGAACAATTTGTGGATTGAATACATGGGTGAGGGTTGCTTGGAAATCACTTCACAGACTTTAAGCTGTGATGATTTAGGATGTAAAAGCCAGCTGAAGTGATTCCATCACATGTATGTTTTCAAACAGAATTTAATAGGTCGCTTTCTTTGCCGTTGCTTCCTAAAGAACTCATACCAAGCCGGGCGTGGTGGCGCATACTTGTAATCCCAGTACTTTGGGAGGCGGAGACCGGAGGATCCGGGTTCGCGGCCAGCCTCAGTTCTCTCTCTCCCTGTCTCTCTCTCTCTCTCTCCCTGTCTCTCTCTCTCTCTCTCTCTCGCTCTCTCTCTCCTCTATCTATCTAGTGAGGCCCTCCGCAACTTCATGAGACCTGGTTTCAAAATAAAGCATAAAAAAATAGGGCCGGGGGTGTAGCGCGGAGGTAGAACGCCCCTGGGTTCAATCCCCGGTACTGCAAAAAAAAAAAAAAGAACTCATACCAAATGCTATAAAAAACATTCTTGTCTCATGTCTCCCTCCATCCCTGACTCCACACCTAAAGAATAGACATATGATAAATTCACATCATTTTTAAGCTTTCCAATGATATTCTGACATATTCAACATAGAATTATAGAATTCCTAGAGAGTTTCTAATTGTGTCATGTTATATAGTATACTCTCCTTAGGGTCGTTCAACAGGCTGTCTTTAAGCAGTTGGGAGTACAGTGGCGTGGAGTACATGGTGAGCTCATCAAGTGCCTTCCTCTATCCTCAGGAGCTATTAATGGAGTAACTGGAAAGCAACAGAGTCACTACAGTTGCTCTGACCCTGTATGACTTCTGCACGGCTATTCTGCTGTATGCAACTTCTTACATCTTGACTTTTTTTACCCTTTACATTTTTATGCCTGGGGATAGACACAGGGACCCACTCTTGCAAATTTTAGCCAACTGTGGTTACATTTATGAGGTGTATATTTACATAAGACTTCTCTGTGCTTTTAAGGTAGCAATAACGATAGCAAGTTGTGTATCCAAGTGAGTAAATTGTTCTTGTTCCAGTATGACACTTATTTGATTAAATAAATATAGTTAATCATGAGGGAAAAAAGGATAAGTTGAGGTAACAAGAGAAGAATGAAAGGGAACCTTCTAACCTTGGTCCTTTCCACTGTTAATTACAAGGAAATAGTTTCAGAAAGGAACATAGAATACATGAGTGAGTTGGTTTAATCCAGCTGTGGTGAGAGATGGTCTTCAATATACATGTGGCCTGTTCCTGGACAAAGACAACCACCGCATAGCCTGTGCTATAATTTATGCCATCATAAAAGGACAGCTGCTCAGCTCTCTGAGAGGCTGTGAGCACCCGGAAGTGCTAGAAAGAGCTGTTGTCTGCCCCTTCCCATACAGTTCAGATCAGTGCTCACCATCACCTAGGACTTCTAACTCATTTTTTTGTTATTTTTATTTTTGCAAAAAGAGCATTGTGGTATGGCATGACTGCATTTATGAATGAGGTAGTATAAACCAATGATCTTTTCTCTTAAATATCATCTTAGATTTCATCAGGCTGGCAACTACTGGTATAATTCTAGTTTTTAAGAAAAGTCCTTAAGCTGGGCATGGTGGTGCACACTTGTAATCCCAGTACTTGGGAGGTTGAGACCAGAGGATCCGGGTTCGTGGCCAGCCTCAGCTACTTAGTGAGGCCCTCTGCAACTTAGTGAGACCCTGTTTCAAACTAAAGAATAAAAAAATAGGGCTGGGGGTGTAGCTTGGAGATAGAGTGCTCCTGGGTTCAATCCCCAGTACCGCAAAAAAAAAAAAGTTCTTAAAATGTTGTCCTACTAGTTAGTTAGTATATCGGATATACTTCACAAACCTTTCCAATGGTCAGTTTGAAGTCTCCTGAAAGGTGATGGTTTTCAGATGAGCATTTCTTCTTTTCTGGGAGAGTGGAGGTTGGCCTTGCCCATCCATGAACGACTGCTTGGTCCGTGTTCACTTTGAGACAACTGTGGCCTCAGACTCTCATCTGTCCTCTTACTCCACTCGGCTATATTTGGTAACTGAACTCATGTTTCAGCAGAGTGCCCCAATCAGGAATTCCAGCAGTGGGCTGTGAGGCAGCCCCAGGACTGAGGGCTGGGTTCTTAGAAATTAGAGCCACTTAGCGTAGAAAGAACTATATTTATGAATGCAATAAACATAATATTTAAACACGTTCCTCTGTACTCCCACCTTGTAGCTGGAAATCAGCACCTCCCCTTTTAATATACCCTTAATGAATTGCAAATATGGTATGTGATTCCAAGTAGAAAAAACGGCACTCTTACAAAAAGACTTTTCTAGCTGGGCATGGTGGTGCATGCTTGTAATCCCAGTACTTGGGAGGCTGAGACCGGAGGATCCAGGTTCGCGGCCAGCCTCAGCTACTTAGTGAGGCCCTCCACAACTTAGTGAGACCCTGTTTCAAAATAAAGAATAAAAAATAGGGCTGGGGGTGGAGCTGGGAGGTAGAATGTCCCTGGGTTCAATCCCCAATACCACACACACAAAAAAAGAAAATACTTTTAATTGGAAAACTATGGACACAAAAAGGGTAAGACAGGAGCTTCAAACACTGTTAAAAGAATCCTTAAGGAACAATTACATCCAAATTTTGCATCCATTCTGCTCTTCAAAAAACTAAACACAAAAATCTTCAGACCCAAGGACACAAAAACCAGAAGGCATAGGATGAATCAGTAGAAAAGTCTGAGGGAGGGGGTCGGGGGAATAATGGCTTTAATGATACCTGTAGTTTCACATCTTCAAAAAAGATAGGATGCAATTATATTAAAATGTTAACACTTGAAAATCTTATTGGTGTTGTGATTGGGGATTAAGTAGGTAAACAGTGAATAATACCATATATACAAAATAAGAGGAATTTTCAAATAAAATAATGTTATTTTTCTTAACAAACCTATAACTATATAAATCTACATCATATCAATATTTAAAAATATCTTATTATTCAATGAATAGTACATTGTTCAGAGTCTCAACAGTTTTTTTTTTCCTTCAGAGCAAACTGTACCCAGGCAACAATTTTGGTAAATCCCAGATAAACTTCACAATCTCATCTCAGTATATGTGCTGAGGAAATGTTCTCTTATTTTGGTATTTTCTTTAATTAAAAAATATTCATTTCTTTTTGCTGATGTGGACTTACTTGAAAAAAATAGTTATAATTCCTCTTATGATGTGTTAAAAAAAAATACAAGTTCTCCCTTCTACCTCCCAGGAAGTCTAGCCAAGTGTTCTTATATTTAGAGTTCTTATGTTCCAAGGGGAAAATCCACATTTCTTTTTGGATTTCTGAATCATAAGAATAAAAAAAATGTAAATGCAGATGTAAAAGCCCTGCAGATGACATAAGTTTGAATGTGTGATTGAGATAATCCTGTTGAATTGTCTGCATGCAGATGGGTCTTGGTGATTTTAGGGAAAGATGTTGGTCCCTGCTTGAGTGAGAGAGAATTGGGTTCTCAGAGCCAGAAAGGACAGAGAAGTGATGGTTTCTGCGACTGATCGGAATTTTTATGCAGGATAGTACCAGGGCCCAGCCACACAGCAGAGTCTGGGCACAGAGGCCCAGTACTGAGCACTAAGAACCAAAGCCCTGGAAGCCTTCACGGTATGATGGACCACGGGGCTAGACCGAGTCTCTCAATGAGTCTCAGTGGGGATCCACTTGGACTAGTGACCAAAGGAGGCCTCTTTCACACTTCCCCGGATTTTCTGATCCCTAAATCCTGTTATAATGTCAGGGTAGGGAGAAATCTAAAAGAAGAAAAAAAAAGCTTATGTTCTTGAGAGAGATCTCTAAACTAGATATGAATTCATAAAATAAAAGAAAGATGAGACTTTTTCTCATTCTGTATATACTGGAGAAAAACACAACTGTTATAAAAATATTGCATCAGCAATATTATATCAGAATCTGGAATACAAAATGTCTCTTCCCTAGGAAATTTATCCTACTAATTTGACCAAAGCACTTATGTTATTATAACAATGTTTATTGCTCTATTAAAGGTGAAGATTAGTGCCTGGAAAGTCATAGCTTTGCAATATAGTTCTTGAAGTGCTGTAAGTGTGTCTGTTTCTGCACACTTTATATGTTCACACTTTAAAATATTTTTTATTGTAAATATTTCCTGCTTATTTAAGTTCTATCCTTTGACTTACTCATTTTACTTTACTTTGAGGACACACGTGAAATTATCTTCACCTCGACATTATCTATAGCAGCAAAAAATTGGAAACAACATAAATCTTCAATTTATGGGATGGTTAAGTAAACTCATGGAATACAAAAATGGTCTCAGAAAGTGATGTTTATAGGAGCTTAGAAAAAAATCTCACTATAAGATGCTAATAGGAAAAAGAAAGTTACTTGTATTTACACTATGAATGTATCACTTAAAAACATAAACTTCTTTTATTATCACTGAAGGTTTTAATATTTTAAACTGAGTTGAAATAAAAGATTGACTCAATGAGATAGTTTGATTTTCAATTTTATTTTATTTTTCTCCACTGCTAGGTGAAGACAAAACTACCAAGATAATTGTATATTTAGAAATGGCTTTGACACATTGGGCATGGTGGCACATGCCTGGAATCCCAGTACTTGGGAGGCTGAGACAGGAGGATCACAGGTTCTAGGACAGCCTCAGCGACATAGTGAGACTCTCAGACTCTCAGCAACTTAGTGAGACCCTGTCTCAAAATTAATTAAAATAAATTAAAAGGGCTGGGATGTAGCTCAGAGGTAGAACACTCCTGGGTTTAATCCCCAGTACCCTCCCCACAAAGGTTTGGCCCTTACTTGATCTAAATCAAAACTAACATCATTTGGTTTCTCCTGAAGTTTGTGTTTTACATGCGTCTGAGACGTACAAGTAAGGGAATATCAAACTTGTGAGTGGCACCGTCTCTGTCAGACAACTGCAGACAGCTGTGGAACCATTTTGGAAGCTGCTTCCCAAAGGAGCCTATGGAGGAAGGATGTGGCTGCCACTCCCAGGGAAAACAGAAAGGAAGTACAGGACAAAGGAGGAAATCAGCTGTTGGTCCCAAGGAGGATTTAAATATTTAAGAAATGCCAACATTGAAGACAGTTGCTCTGCCCCACACGGTCCTGAGGCCTGCCCTCCCACTCCTTTCGTTGGCCTAGCAATTTGCTCAGCTCTTGCTATTTTGGGAAGGAATTTCCACAGTACTGACATATCTTTAGCTCGCAATGTTTCCTCTCATTGACTGGTCAACAGGTGTCGAAAAGTCTGTGGCAGAAATATCACAGACCCAGTGCGCTCATTTTAATTTTACACCTGCCTCTGTGGTTTTTTTTTTTAATGTATTGCTTCTTAAGTAAGGACCCCCCCCTGAGGAATTTACTTAGAGGTAAATAAATTATTATTGACATCATAATTTTTCCATAGGTGCACATATGAATTTCTTAAGACCATAGGTTTAGTTCTGATTTTTTTTTTTTGTGGTACGGGGAATTGAACCCAGGGGCATTCTACCTCTGAGCTCCATCCCCAGACCAATTTTTATTCTTTATTTTTGAAGCAGGGTCTCACTAAGTTGCAGAGGGCCTCATAAGTAGCTGGAGGATCGAACCTGTGATCCTCCTGTCTTAGCCTCCCAAGTACTGGGATTGCAAGTGTGCACCATCACGCCCAGCTAGTTCTTATTTTTTAAAAATTTAATATTGAAGTTGTGATTACCCAAGTCAAACTGAAACAAACTTAGACAAGAATGAACTCTCTTTGAAATGAAAGGGGTTGGTGTTAAAATTGTAAGCACATATGCAGGTATCTTGGATTTTTTTTTAACCTATCATAGCTGGAGAAATAAGTAGTATTGGCTTTCTGTACACATGTTGGAATAAGTTCCTGAAATAACAATCATGTTTGAATCAGAGAAAAAGCAAATAAAATAAAATAAAATAAAAAATAAAAGGCAAAAACCCCAATATGATGTTAAATTGCTGAACTCTTAGCTTATTATATGGATCTAATGAAAGGAGGGGTGTTTATCCTCATTGCTTCTCTGCTTAGCAGTCCAATGTGGCATGTTCTTAAACCTGGAAAGAATGAATGCTTCCTCACAGTCCAGTCCCCCAACTTTGATGCTGTGGGACCTGTTCAGCCCTTATTCCTAATACTCAATGCTATTAAAACGATTGGTACTGTACTGTACAATCAGAAACTGGTCCATAAGTATAGATTTTGTTACCTTGTTCTGTGCAGTGCTTATTTCAACAGTCTCTCAGCTGCATTGGCCTCCACATTGGCCTCCACATTGGCCTCCACATTGGCCTCCACATCCGCAGGGACATGGCACACTTCTACCTGATACTCCTGGCAGCCTTGCCATCACACACAATTGTTGCAGGAAAATCTCACTGCATCTACCTTCCTCCAGGAGCACAGTGATGACCTTGCATCAATGACATCGTTCTCTAAGGAGATTCATTTGAAACACCCAATTCAGGACATGCAAATACTCACAAATGAATTTACAAAAGGCCATCACTACATAGACAAGTGCAAGGCCCTGCCACCCTTGTTAAATTCCTGCAAATTATTTGGGGAACCGAGGGCTGCACCATCTCTGACACTGTCAAGACACAGCTGCTGTTCCTCACAGGACCCACATCTTCTAATCCTTTGGGATCTGGAGGCAACCTATTCTGTATTTACAAATGTTACTTTATTTTACTGATGTTGTTACTTGCAAATCAGCTGACCTTAAGTCAGCCCCCTCCAGCAAAGCACTGTGAAATCAATCCAGATTGAAATCGGCAGACATTATAGTTGGTACTCTAAAAGACTCCTTCCCTCCTTCACTTCTAGGTCTTTATCAGTTTCCTCTCATGCCTCACAAAGTCTCTAGAACTTGCCCATGGACTTCTGATATGAAATACTGCCCTCCCTCAGCCATATCACATATACAGTACATCAATGAGCATCATATACTGGACACATACTGGACTCTCCTTGGACACAGAGGCTCTTGCAGAGCCTGAGCCTGGGACCTTTTGTAGTCACTTGCCCTTACGCTTGTGAACAATCAATTTCATGGAACACTAACTGAATCCTTCCCCTCAGTGTCCAGGTATGAAAGAGAAAAAGTTGAATTGACCCAGCTTATCAAATTGCAGACAAGTGAAGAGGAAAGCCAGGCTCAAGCGGTTGAACATGCTCACCAGAGAGAAGCTGAAGTGTTAGTTCATGGAGTTCACCTTCCCAGGACAAACATTCAGGAATCTTAAGAGGTCAACGTGCAGGGCATAAAGGGAGAGGTCTGAACATAGAACTGGAGTGTGTGATAAGCAAGTTTCTGGAGAAAGTCCAGGGTATCGCCATGGGACTAAGTGGTTGAGGTAGAACAACAAAATAAACTAGCTTTGTGTTTCTGGGTGTTGTTTGTATATGTTGGGAGCATGATATGGTTTGAATGTGTCCCCCAGGTTCATGCATTGGAAATGTAATCCCCAGTGCAACCATGGTGGGAGGTGGGGTCTAATAGAGGTGGTTAGGTCATAAAGGCTCTATCCTCATGAATAGATTAGTGCCACTTAAAGAGCCTGAGGATGTGAGTTCGACCTCTTGTGTTCTTTCTCCCTCCCTTACTCTTCACCATGGGGTGATGCAGTGAGAAGCCCTTGCCAGAGGCTGGCACCTTGAAAGTAGACTTCTCAGCTCCTCAAACCATGAGAAACAAATCTCTTTTCTTTATAAATTATGCAGTCTGTGGTATTCTGTGATAGTAACAGAAAACAGACTAAGATCGGGTAGAAAATTGAGGAGGATGAGTCAAGTTTAGAAGTCAAAACCACCATATCATATATATTATAAAACTAAAGAGTGTCTTGCATTTTCATATTATAGCAGTGTCTTTTTTTAGTATGCTTTTTTTAGCATGCTTCACATTATAATGAAGTTTAGCATGAGAGGGACACACATGCACACAAAACTAAACAATTTAACCAAAAAAGAAAACAAAAGGAAATTATTTGTCCATTAGTGGACTTTCAGTTGTAGAATTTGAAGCATTTGTCAGAAATTACATAATAGAGAATATTGTAAGTAGACCTTTGGGTTAAACCAAGTTTTAAATGGACACCAGTTACTAGTTGTTACCCTTTATGTGTCTCATCTATAAAGTGACAAAATAATAGTACACAGGTCATGAAACTGTAGTGGGAATTAAGATGATAATAAATTCAAGTATATTAGCATATTGCTTAGCACATAGCAGCCTCCTGAATTAATGCTACTTCTTGTTACAACACGATCAGTTATTTTAGCAAATGCATCATTAGCTCCCTATTATACTTGCTCACAATAGTATATTCTCTTTTTATGGCTGCTGTAACAAATGATTACAAACCTAGTAGCTTCAAACAACACCGATGTATTCTTTTGCATTTCTGAAGATCAGTTTCACTGGGCTCAATTCAAGCTGTCCTCAGGCCTGGCCTCTACACGCTCTAGGCAAGAACATCCCTATGCCCTTGCCAGCTTCTCGAGGTTACCTGATTCTTTGGCCTGTGGTCCTTCCTTCCTCCATCTTCTCAATCTGCCACTTGCTCTACTGTATCGTCCAATGCCTTCTCTGACTCCTGCCTCTCTAAGAACACTTGTGATTATTGTAGGTCCACCTGGATAATACAGGATAATTCCCTCATTTCAAGGTCCCTAATTCAATCTATTCTGCAAAGTGCCCTTGGCCATGAAAGTTAACACATTCTCAGGGAATAAGGACATTGACCTCTATTGGAGGAAGGGGGGCATTATTCAGCATAGCACATTAAAAAAATCAAACAACAATAAATGCTGGTGGGGATGTGGGGAAATAGGAACTCTTCTATACTGTTGGTGGGATTGCAAATTAGTACAGCCACTATGGAGATCAGTGTGGAGATTCTTCAGAAAACTGGGAATGGAGCCTCCATATGATCCAGCTATACCACTCCTGGGAATCTTTCCAAAGGGACAGAAATCAGAATATTATAGTAATACATGCATACCCATGTTTATAGCAGAACAATTTACAGTAGCCAAATTATGAAATCAACCTAGGTGTCCATCAACAGATGAATAGATTACCAAATATGGGATATACACACAATGGAATTTTACTCAGCAACAAAGAAGAACAAAATTAATGTCATTTGCAGGCAAACGGATGGACCTGGAGAACATCATGTTAAGTGAGATTGGCCAGTCAGAGAAAGTGAAGGGTCATATGTTTTCTCTCATATGCAGAAGCTAGGGAGGAATCAGGATACAAAAGCGACTTTAGACAATGGAGGAGAAACCCCAGTGGGACAAGGGAGGTGTTCTAGGGGAGAGGGAGAATTAATGAAGGAAACACTTCCAGTGACATTATGTACATATGTGAGAATACCAATGCCAGTCCCAATATCCTGCACGGGGAAGGGGGGAGTGGGAAGGGAGGGGAAAGGAAATTGTAAGACTATATTGCGCCAATAAAAGTGTAAAAAATAAAAGTGGGACTGCAAGTAATCTGCTTACCTGTATAATAAATGCTCTTTAATAACACGCGCGCACACACACACATACACACACACACACACACACACACACACACACGCAAAGTCTGTTTGAAAAGAAGAATGCTAAAAGTCACTCTCCCAGAATCCGCCTCACCCAATTCAAGAGCAATGGAAAGCGAAACTCAGCGTTTCAGAGAGGAGAAAGGAAACCGAAACCCTTCCCTGGCCATAAAAGCCCGGCTGCGGGGCGGTCTGGCGCCCAGTCCCAGAGCATCCGCGGGAGCTTCGCGCTGGGTCCTCTCGCCCTCGACGTCTCGGTCGGGCGCAGCTCGCCGCTCACTGGAAGCAGCCGGTTCTGGATCCCGGATCCCAGGTCCCGAGAAAGGACAGGGAGGTGCTTCGGTGCTCGGTGCCAGAGAGGGGCTCGCTCGGGTGGTGTCAAGGAGGGAGGTGTCCCTGGAGAGGGCTGCAGCGGAGTTGTCCCGCAGGGAATCGAGGTCCCCTCCACCTGTGAATGGGCGTGCCAGAGGTGGCCCGGAGTCGGGGCGCGGACTTGCAGAGGCGATGGCGGGGACGCAAGGACCGCTGGCCCCCGCGGACCGGGTGTTGGGAGATGCAAAGGGAAGGCAACTGAGGTGGGCAGGGAAGTTTGAAGGAGACGGAAGCACGTTCAGGCAGGCGCTTGAGGGGTCCTCTTGGAGGGGACTCTGGGCTCCTGAGGAATAACTAAGGGAGCTCAGAGCTGAGCACAGCCAGTAAACATGGACACTGACAGCGCCAAGTTATGCTTCTTGCTCCCTGCT
>PVJS01011916.1:0-44794 GCA_004027185.1 Glis glis
CTCTCTCTCTCTCTCTCTCTCTCTCTCCCTGTGTGTGTCTCTCTCTCTACTTAGTGAGGCCCTCCGCAATTTCGTGAGACCCGGTTTCAAAATAAAGTATAAAAAACAGGGCCGGGGGGGTGTAGCGCGGAGGTAGAACGCCCCTGGGTTCAATCCCCGGTACTGCAAATAAATAAATAAATAAATAAATAAATAAATAAATAAATAAAATAAATAATAAAAAAATAGAAAAGGCTGGGCATATAGCTCTTAGGTAAACTGCCCCTGCGTTCAACCCCCAGTACCTCTTCAAAAAAACAAAGCCGGGCGTACTTGGGAGGCTGAGACTGGAGGATCACAGGTTCCCCGCCAGCCTCAGCTACTTGATAAGGCCCTCCCTCTGCAACTTAGTGAGACCGTTTCAAAATAAAAAATAAAAAATCGGGCTGGGAGTGTAGCTCGAAGGTAGAACGCCCCTGGGTTCAATCCGCAAAAAACAAAAAACAAAAAGCAAAAAAAGCTGCCTCCTTGCTTGATTTGCATTCGCCGCTATATAAGAGCTTAACTTTGACCACACCTAGCTCACTTGTTAATAGACTTTAACTGAGCGCGTACTGTGCTAAAGCCAGGCGACGGGGGTTCCCAGGAGCCTGCCCTGGCGGTGGGGACCCCAGGAAGGCGCGCCCCAGCCCGGGCTGGCTGAAGGTGACCGCGCACCGGTGCCGGGAGGCTTACCTGCGGGCCGGAGCCACGCCCACCTCCCTCCCACCTGGCGGGGCTTTTCCTGCAAATTCCACCCTAATCGGTGCTGAGTTAGAATCCAGGAGGTGTGGGCGGAGAGGAGGCCGGACCTGAGACTGCGAGCACGCGGCGCCACCTCTGCTGCGTGGACCCGAGGAGCATCCTCCCCTCCGTCCTCCTGCCTGGGGCTGCAAAGTAGCGCGTCCCGGCGCGTGGGTGAGTCTCGTTTTATGAAACTTCGTATTTTTCTTCTAAGGGAGCGGAAAAGGGGGATGCACTGAGTTCACTGCTTGTAGTGTAGAGTGAACAGGGCTTGAAATCCGCGGATGAAGGGGTTTTATCCTCGGAACGAGGTGGAGGTCCCGCCTTGGCCATGGAACCACCGTGTAGACCGCGCTCGCCGCCGGCTGCCCCGGGCATTGGCCACAAACTTTGAAAGCCGACGAAGGGGAAAAGTCAGTACACTTTGATGAAAATGGAAGGCTGGCTGATCGAAATTTCCTTGAAATTGCATTTTTTTTTGTTTCAAAACTTCACGTATTTTGTTTTATTACTATAGATGGCTAAGTTAATTTTGCGTTAAAATAGACATTATTGTTAACATACACCTGCCTTTCCCCCCACTTATCTCTGGAAATCGCACTACCATCCGCCCCAATTACTCCAGAAAAAAAAAAATTAAAACCTAGGACAACTCACCTTTATTCATGCTAACCTTACGCACCTAACTCCACCAGCAAGTTAATAAGATTCTCCTATTTTCCTCCCCTCCCGGCATTTCATCTCCACCCCTGCCCCTAACCACCAGCATTCCTTGGGTTACTAAACGTCTCAATAGGTTTCTCTGCGTTCACTCTGGTCTCTAAGTCTGTTCTCCATACAGCAGTCAGAGTAGCCCTTTAGCCTTACCCTGAGCTGCTTTTCCTTTGTGACCCTGTAAGGATTCCCATTGTTCTTGGATTGACATGCAAATGACTCCACGTGCTCCTGCCCCCTCCTCCATGCTCCTCGCTTGCCCTCTTCTATCTTCTATCGGAAGCATGGCTTCCCCTCCCCTCCACCCCGGCATCCCTTTGTCCTCCCCTGCTCCCTGGGCTGAGCGCTCTTCTCCCACCTCGGCCTGCCCGAGGGCCTGGCACTGCCCTTCTTTTTCAGGTCTCAGTCTAATGTTTCCCTCTTGGAAGTCTTTCCAGACATTCCATAGAAAGATGGCCTCCCCAATTCCTTTCCCTCCTATACTCATAGCATTCTTTTCAATCTGAAGCTAATTTATTTACCATTTACTGTCTGCCTTCCCTACACCAATAAAAGCAAAACTCTGTGATAACCATGGATTTTGTTATCTTTTTCACTGTTCTGTGCCCAGCACTTAGAAAAAAATGGTGGGTTCTAAGAATTTGTAATATAATTGAGTAAGAAAATACTGCATCTCCTGAGGTACTTCCATCCCAGTTTGAGAAATATAAAATTAGGCTAAATCTATGCCATTAACTGTTTAGTATTCAGATTTCCTCATATTTTTATTTTTAAGATTTTTATTTATTTATTTATTGCTGGGAATTGAACCCAGGGGCCATTCTACCTCTGAGCTGCACCTCCAACCCTATTTTTTTTTTATTTTGAAACAGGGTCTCCCTGAATTCCTGAGGCTGGCCTCAATCCTGCAATCTTCCTGTCTCAGCCTCCCAAGTACTGGGATGATAGGTCTGCGCCACCATGCATGGCTCCTTGTTTTACGTTTAACCAGTTTTTTACTGTTTTTTTTTTTTTTTAATTTTAATTGGTACTGGAAGTTGAGCCTAAAGGCATTCTACCTCTGAGTTACACCCCCAGTTCTACCATTGATTTACACCCCCAGTCCTATTTTATTTTTTATTTTGAAACAGGGTCTTGCTGAGTTTCTGAGTCTAGGCTTGAACCTGCGATTCTTCCAAGTACTGGGATTATAGGGGTGCACCATCACGCCTGGCTTATTTTTTATCTTGAAACAGTCTCACTAGGTTGCTGAGACTGGCCTCAAACCTGTGATCCTCCTGTCTTAGCCTCCCAAATACTGGGATTATAGGTGCCAGCTTGCCCAGTTTAACCAGTTTTTCATATAGTTATTTCTGCTAATAGAGGAGGCTTGCCATCAATTATTAATACTATAATGAATTAATAGTTTTTAATAATATATTAATAAATTACCATTTCAATTTTACAAGTCATTCTCAAAGGTTGCAAATTGTTGTAAAAAAAGAACATAATGTTCAAAGATCTGACAGATAAGGATCTAGCCTAGAAAAGTAAGGCTGCTTATACTTAGATCTTGGTAAATTTATAAAATTTCTCTCCCTAACCCTGGTCTCTTAGGAGAGGTCTTTCTAGTTAACACCTTGCATCGCTGATAGCCAACTTTTTGAAATGTAGGCATTAAGTGTGTCCAAAGTTCTGAGTAAATTCCTAGTACATTGATTTTATAGGATTGCTAAATCAGATATGACCAGTAAGATATCCAATGCATATTCATCAACTCATTTTTTTTTTTTTTTTTAGATGAATGTGCTAAGTGCTGGGACTAGTGGTGAATCAGAGAGAAGCCATTGTTCTCAGACCATACAGTCTACCAGGTAAGGCAAACACCAGGAGCTCTGATCCCTGTAAAATAGGGAGTGGGGGAGCATTTAGCTTTGGATCTAAATGAGCTATCAAGGAAAGGCCTGAGGATGTGATATTTAATCAGATCTGAAGTAGGAATGGGAAACTAGCTCATTGTGTATGTTATGACACAGAGCAGTAGCGGTGGGAAGTATTTTTTTTTTTTTTTTGATACTGGGGATTTGAATCCAGGATCTACACCCCCTACCCCAGCCCTTTTTGTTTTTATTTTATGTATTCATGTGTGTGTGTGGTGCTGGGGATTGAACCCAGAGGCATTCTACCTCCAAGCTACACCCCCAGTCCTTTTTTATTTGAAAACAAGTTGCTGAGGCTGGCTTCAAACCTGTGATCCTCCTGTCTCAGCCTCCCAAGTACTGGGATTACAGGTGTGCGCCACCACACCCATCTTTTATTTTTTATTTTATATTATTTATTTATTTATTTTAGTGGTACTGGGGATTGAACCCAGAGGCATTCTACTTTGAGCTACACCCCCAGCTCTATTTTATTTCTTATTTGGAAACAGGGTCTTGCTAGGTTGATGATAGTCTCACTACTTGCTGAGGCAATCCTTGAACCTATAATCCTCCTGTCTCAGCCTCCCAAGTACTGGGATTACAAGTGTGTGCCACGATGCCCTTCCTTATTTTTTATTTTAAAATAGGGTCTTGCTAAGTTGCTGGGTTTGGCCTTAAACCTACAATCCTCCTATCTCAGCCTCCCAGTACTGGGATTACAGGCATGTGTCATCATGCCTGGCTGGGAAGCATTTTTTAACAAGAGAGAAGGAAGATACCTTGTACTGATTTGATGCTTTATTGGAAAGATTATTATGGTAGAATAATAAAATAGAGATGGTGAGAGACAAGATTGAAGAGAAAAGCAAGAAACAAATCATCTAATTGCAGGGTGTGTGTGTTGGGGTACTGTGGATTGAACCCAGAGTTGTTCTACCTCTGAACTACCTCCCTAGCCCTTTTTATTTATTTATTTTTTATTTGGCACTAGGAATTGAACCCAGGGACATTCTACCTCTGAGCCACACCCCCAGTCCTATTTATTTGTTATGTGATATTGGGGATTGAACCTAGGGGCGGTCTGCCTCTGAACTACACCCTCAGCCGTATTTTATTGTTTATTTTGAAACAGGGTCTGCTAAATTGCTGAGGCTGGCCGGAATCTGTGAGCCTTTTGTCTCAGCCTTCCAAGTACTAGAATTAGAGGTGTGCACCACCGTGCCTGGCTCCTTTTTATTTTCAGATAGGGTCTACTGAGGTTGTGGAGGCTGGCCTCCAACTTGCCTCTCTTCCTGCCTCAGTCTCCCTGGTAGAGTAGCTGGGATTACAGGTGTGCTTCACTGTTCCTGGCTTAAGTGGAAGTTATTTTGAATGGACTAATAGAGGGAGAGGAACTTTTGTTTTTTATTCTAGTGATGGTTATGATTCTAATGATTATGGTCCAAAGATGCTAATATTTTGCTTATCAAATATTCTTGGACAAGCCAGGTGTGGTGGCTCATGCCTGTAATCCCAGTACTTAGGAGTCTGAGACAGGAGGATCACATGTTTGAGACCAGCATCAGCTACTTAGAGAGACCCTCAGTGGCTTAGTAAGACCCTGTTCAAAAATATAAAAACAAAATGGGATAGGGATCTAGTTGTGTTCAATCCCCAGTATCAAAAAATATATATATTCCTGGTTTATTTCACTTTTTAAAAGACACAGTGAACAATAACTTTTGTAACTTATTTATTTTTGTGGTCTTGGGGATTGATCCTGGGGGCATTCTACCTCTGAGCTACACCCCCAGCTACCTCTGAGCTACACTCCCAGCCCTATTTTTTTGAAACAGGGTCTTGCTAGGTTGATAAGAGTCTTCTTACTACATGCTGAGGCTGTCCTCGAACCTGCAATCCTCCTGTCAGCCTCCCAAGTACTGGGATTACAAGCATGGGCTACCATGCCCAGCTCTGACATTTTTATATATAAGCATTGTAGGAAGAAATTTATTATAACTCTTTCCTTAGCAGTTGAAACGTGTTTTGTTTTGTGTGTGTGGTTTTGTTTTTGTTTGTTTGTTTGTTTGTTTGTTTTTTTGAGGTACCAGGGATTGAACCCAGGGGCATTTTACCTCCGAGCTACACCCCCGGCTCTATTTTTTATACTTTATTTTGAAACCGGCTCTCAACGAAGTTGCAGAGGGCCTCACTAAGTAGCTGAGGCTGGCCACGAACCCGGATCCTCTGGTCTCTGCCTCCCAAGTACTGGGATTACAAGCCTGTGCCACCACGCTCAGCGTACATGTTTTGTTTTTAGTCAGTATATTTCCTTTTTTTTTTGCCAGGCGTGAATGGCATGATTCTGTTGAAATGACCCTGTGTGTGTGTGTGGGGGGGGTATTGGGGATTAAACCCAGGAGCATTCTACCTCCAAACTACACCCACAGCCCTTTTTTAATTTTTATTTTATTTATTTATTTATTTATTTATTTATTTATTTATTTATTTTGCGGTACTGGGGATTGAACCCAGGGCATTCTACCTCTGAGCTACACGCCCAGCCCTATTTTTTATTCATTTGGAAACAGGGTCTCACTAAGTGCGGAGGGCCTCACTAAGTAGCTGAGGCTGGCCGCGAACCCGGATCCTCTGGTCTCAGCTTCCCAAGTACTGGGATTACAAGCGTGAGCCACCATACCCGGCTCAAATTTTTTTTATTTTATTTTATTTTATTTATTTATTTAATTTATTTATTTTTTGCGGTGCTGGGGATTGAACCCAGGGGCGTTTTACCTCCGAACTACACCCCCGCCCTATTTTTTATACTTTTATTTTGGAACCGGGTCTCACTAAGTTGTGGAGGGCCTCCCTAAGTAGCTGAGGCTGGCCGCGAACCCGGATCCTCCGGTCTCGGCCTCCCAAGTACTGGGATTACAATCGTGCACCACCATGTCCGGCCGCTATTTTTTAATGTGACTATTTAAAAGTATTTTCATGCCGTTACTTTTCACCCACTGCTTTCAGATTTGCCTGTATTTAAAAAGCATTTAGTTTTTCTTCCTACTGCAAGTCATCAGAACAATAAATGAAGGGATCGTTTATCAGGCACACAATTGTAACATTAAGCAAAAGGTTCTTAGAAGGGCAGCAGTGACATTCATGCTGTAAGTTTTAAATTGTCTTGTTTTCAGATTTTTAAGGAAGTGATAGAAAATTTTAGAGCTAAATTACCTTATGCCTCTGTGTGTGTGTGTGTGTGTGTGTGTGTGTGTGTGTGTGTGTGTGTTACTGGGGAATGAACCCAGGGGCATTCTGCCTGTGAGCTACACCTCCAGCCTTGTTTATTTATTTATTTTTTATTTTGAAACAGGGTCTCACTAAATTGCAGGGGGCCTCGCTAAATTGCTGAGGTTGGCCTCAAAGCTGCGATCCTCCTGTCTCAACCTCCCGAATAGGGGGATTACGGGCATGAACCACCATGCCTGGTTACTCTGCCTTAAGAGATGGGAATGGCGTGGATTTCACATGTCTTATTCTCTGGGCCCCTGACAGTGGGCAGGTAGACTTAGTCCAGCCTCTCACCTTTGTTGCAACACAGCCAGCCTCACTCCTTTGTGGATTGTCCATGACTGCTTCCTACTACAACAGGGTCGAACGGTTTCAACAGATGAAAGCGCCCACAAAGCTTAAATCTGTCTCTTTACAGTAGAAGATTGTCATCCCCAGCCTAGTAAAGTAGCAGGATCCAACATACACTTGTAGAATGGGTAAAAAAAAAACAATAAAATAACCCCACCTCACATAAATGTTCAGCGTGAACTGTGTGCCCTGAATTGTGCTAAAGCGCTTTACATGTGTCATTTAATTTCAGTTTTCCTGAAAGTTTTGCCTGCATCCTCTATTTAAAATGCAAACTTCTGCCTGGTGTGACGGCACACACTTATAATCCTAGTACTTGGCAAACTGAAACAGAAGGACTGCAGGTTCCAAGCCAGCCTCAGCAACTTAGTGAGACCCTGTTTCCAAATAAAATAGGACTGGGGGTGTAGCTCAGAGATAGAATGCTTCTGGGTTCAACTCCAGTACCACCAAGGGAAAAAAGAAAAACAGAGCTGAGGTACACACCTGTAATCCAAGTACATGGGAGGCTAAAACAGGAGAATCACAGGTTTGAGGCCAGCCTCAACAATATAGCGAAACCCTCAGCAGCTTAGCAAGAAGCTGTTTCAAAATAAAATAGGTCTGCAGGTATAGCTCAGATCTAGAACATGCCTGGGTTCAATCCCCTATACCAGTGGGGTAGGGGGCTGGTCGTATAGATGGAGGCAGAATGCTCTGGGCTCAATCCCTAGCACGAATAATTAGAAAATAAAATTGCAAACTTCTACTCTCTGCTAACCCTGTAGCACTTAATTAGCTTATAGCATTTGACATACATTATTTGTTTCACATGCTCATGAGGCTGTCTACTCCATGGAGGCATTACTGCTGGTGTTTCACAATGAGTAGGGCTCATACCATAGGGAGTGCCCACTAAGTATTAGGTGAGCAATTAAGTCAGATAACATGTGAGGATACCAGACTTTCTCTGGTTATGACCCAGACCTTATGCTGTAGCTCATTTTCTTTTTTTCTTGGGGAGTTTATCAAAGAATATGTAAATGTGGCCATGTAGCCATTCCATTATTGGAAAGAGTGAGTTCAAAACCAGTTGGGCAGGGCGTGGTGGCACACGCTTGTAATCCCAGTACTTTGGGAGGCGGAGACCAGAGGATCCGGGTTCGCGGCCAGCCAGCCTCAGCTCTCTTTCTCTCTCTCCCTGTCTCTCTCTCTCTCTCAGTGAGGCCCTCCGCAACTTCGTGAGACCCGGTTTCAAAATAAAGTATAAAAAATAGGGCCGGGGGTGTAGTGCGGAGGTAGAACGCCCCTGGGTTCAATCCCCAGTACCGCAAAAGAAAAAAAACAAAAAACTAGTTGGGTTTTTTTTTTTTTTTTTTTGGTACTGGAGATTGAACCCAGGGATATTCTACCTCTGAGCTACATCCCCAGGGTCTCACTAAGTTGTAGAGGGCCTCCTGTTGCTGAGACTGGCCTTGAACCTGCTGTGATCCTCTGCTCAGTACTGGGATTACAGGCATGCACCAGCCACGCCCAGCTTAAGCCAGTTTTTGAAGTCATTTTCTGAGGATGGCTCTGGTATTTTTACCTGTTTTAACTCAAGGTTATTATACTACAGCAGGTGTTTGGTGAAGACGACTTCCCCAATCACTACCACCTGGACGTGATTGAAGGGAGCCTTCAAGGGAGAAGCAGGTGGAACAACATGGATCAGCAAATGAAGAAAAAGGCAAAGACCAGTGGCCGGAAAGGCCCAGGGAGAAGAAGAGCCGTCTGTGGACCTAAACCTAAGAGAGGCAGGCCAAGAAAATCCCAGCTGGCAGAAATGGAACTTCCCAACCCGACCTGGGCTGGCTCTGGTGAGGGTACAAGCCATCAGGCTGCGGAGGAGGAGGATTTCCCCGACTGTTTCATCGAGTACATAGTCAGGGGTGAGTTTCCTGAATCCATCCTGGAAGAAGATTCATTTTTTAAGTCCTTTGAATACCTAGAGAAAGGAGCAGAGAAAGACCTTTCTCAACAGGTCCTTGAAGCAAGCTCCCTTTTTGAATATTCTTTGCAATACATAAAAAAGGAGGTGAAACAGGAGCCTCCTCAGCAGGTGGTTGAAGAGAATTCCCTCCCTGGGTATTCCGAGTATCTGACTGGCAAGAAGCTCCCTCCTGGAGGAATCCCCGGCCTTGACTTAACAGATCCCAAACAGCTCTCGGAATTTACTAGAAAGAAGCCCGCCAATGATAAACACCACGATGCTCTAGAGACTGTGCAATGTCCTCAGAGTGGATGCACACGGAAGTTCAGGGATAAAAGCTCCCTGCGAAAGCACCTCCTGGTTCACGGTCCCCGGGACCACGTGTGTGCAGAGTGTGGGAGAGCTTTCTCTGAGAGTTCCAAGCTGAAAAGGCACTTTCTGGTTCACACCGGAGAGAAGCCCTTTCAATGCACTTTTGAAGGGTGCGGAAAACGTTTTTCCCTGGATTTCAATTTGCGTACACACGTGCGCATCCACACTGGGGAGAAGCGGTTTGCGTGTCCCTTTGAAGGCTGTAGCAGTAGGTTCATTCAGTCCAATAACCTGAAAGCCCACATCTTAACTCATGCGAAAGCGACAAAGTACATGAACGATGGAAAGTAGAACTCTGATAGGGTAAGCATTAATGGAGAGTGAGTGGGGATATATGTGTTTCTTGGATTACTGTTTCTAGGTAGGGATTTATTAGTTACTATTGCAACCCTAAAAAAGCATATTTTAAATTCTATTAAGATGCTCTTGCAGGGCAAGCCTGTAAACCTAGTACGTGGAAGGGTGAGACAGGAGGAGCACAGGTTCGCTGCCAGCCTCAGCAACTTAGCAAGGCCGATTTCAAAATAAAAGAAATAGGGCTGGGGTGTAACTTGAAGGTAGAATGGCACTGGGTTCAATCCCCAGTACCACACACAAACAAAAAGTGCTCTTATACTTTGACACCATTTTAAGGACACTGTATATTCTATAGTTATTTCCAACAGAAAAGTTAGTGATATATTTATTTCAAAAACCTAGTTCTAGCTGGGTGTGGTCATGCACGCCTGTAATCCCAGTATATGGGAGGCTGAGACAGGAGGATCTCGAGTTTGAGGACAGCCTCAGCAAGTAGTAAGACTCTCATCATCCTAGCAAGACCCTGTTTCAAAATAAAAATAAAATAGGGCTGGAGATGTAGGTAGGTGCTAGAATGCCTCTGGTTTCAATCCCCAGTACTGCACATACACATACACATACACACACACACACACACACACACACACACACACATACACACACATAATAATAATAATTCTTATAATATATTAGATTATTGGATGTGATAATTATTTTCACATACTATGTATGAAAATAATTGTTTTTGTAGTTTTTAATTGTGTAGCTTTTACCTTTTAAAAATATACTTCATGATACATGTAATAATTCTAGAGAATGAATATTGTTCAGTAGTTAATAAATGAGTAAATTTTCTTTAAAGTCAAGTATATTGTATTTTTATGACTCATTTTCATTTTATCAAATTATATTGAAATCGTATAATTAGATGTGAGTGATTACTTGATAGCATTAATTCAATTGAATCCATTTTAGGTGTTCAGAATAAAAATAAAACCCTACAGATTCACTAAACCTGGGTTTAAAAAAAATCAAAGAAGTTTTCATTTAAAAGAGATAACATGGCTGCACACGGTAGTGCTTGCATATAATCCCAGTACTTAGAAGGCTGAGACTGGAGAATCGCAGGTTCGCACCCAGCCTCAGCAAACTTGTGAAGCCTTCTGCAATTTAGTGAGACCCTGTTTCAAAATAAAAAAATAAAATAGGGCTGGAGGTGTAGCTCAGCAGTAGAATGCCTCTGGGTTCAATCCCCACTGCCACCAAAAAAAAAAAAGTGAGAGATAACATTATTTTGTCCTTAAAAATAAGCCAAACTTGCTGAGCATGGTGGCGCATGCTTGTAATCCCAGTACATGGGAGGCTGAGACAGTAGGAGCGTGGGTTCGCGGCCAGCCTCGTCAACTTAGTGAGACCCTGTTTCAAAATAAAGAATAAAAAAACGGAGGTGTACCTCGAAGGTAGAATGCCCCTGGGTTCAATCCCCAGTACAGCAAAAAAAAAAAGCCAAACTTGAACCAAGCGTGGTGGCACGTGCCTGTAATCCTACTACTTGGGAAGCTGAGACAGGAGAATCATAGGTTTTCAACCAGCATCAGCAATTTTGCAAGGCCCTCTACAATTTAGTGAGACCTTGTTTAAAAATAAAAGTAAAATAGAGCCAGAGGTATAGCTCAGAGGCAGAATACCCTTGGGTTCAATTCCCAGTACCACTAAAAAAAGAAAAAGAAGTGCACAGACTGATATAGTATTGGTGAGATTGGGAAAGTTACCTCATGTAGGTTAAGGTATGAATTGTTACAGCCTTTTTTTTTTTTTTTTGATGGTACTGGGGATGGAACCCAGGGGCAGTCTACCTTGTAGTTCCTTTTTTTTTTTTTATTTGCGGTACTGGGTAGTGAACCCAGGGTCATTCTACCTCCGAGCTACACCCCCCCAGCCCTATTTTTTATTCTTTATTTTGAAACAGGGTCCCACTAAATTGCTGAGGGCCTCTCTAAGTTGCTGAGGCTGTTCACGAACCCAGATCCTCCTGTCTCAGCCTCCCAAGTACTGGGATTACAAGCCTGTGCCAGCCACCACGCCTGGCTGGCATTCTACCTTGGAGCTACACCCCCAGCCCTCTTATTTTTATTTTGAAACAAGGTCAACTTGCTGAGACTGTCTTCCGAACCTGTGATCCTCCGGTCTCTCAGCTTCCCAAGTACTGGGATGACAGGCGTGCACCACCACGCCATGCCTGTGACAGCCATTTTGAAAGGTATTTTGCAAGACTGCTCCTAGTTCCCTAGGGCTGTCATAGCAATGACGAACTGGGTGTCTTAAACAATCGACATTTATCATCTGATAGTTCTGGAAGCTACTAGTTCAAAATTAAGGGGATGGCAGGTGTGGTTCCTTCTGGATCTGGAAGGGATTGGTTCTGGGCACCTGTCTGCATGTCACATGGGGCTCTCCACCCATCCTCACATCTCTTCCCTTTGCCTGGCTGTGTTCCGATTTCCTCTTTAAAGGGATACCAGTCACATTGGCTTAGAACCACCCTAATGACCTCATTCTAACTTGATTACTTCTGTAAAGACTCAAAATAAGGTCACATTCTGAAGTATTAAGGGTTACTTACAGTTGCCGGGCATGGTGGCGCACGCTTGTAATCCCAGTACTTGGGAGGCTGAGACCGGAGGATCCGGGTTCGCAGCCAGCCTCAGCTATTTAGTGAGGCCCTCCACAACTTAGCGAGACCCTGTTTCAAAATAAAGAATAAAAAATAGGGCTGGGGGTGTAGCTCAGAGGTAGAATGCCCCTGGGTTCAATCCCCGATACTGCCAAAAAATAAATAAATAAATAAAATAAACTTAATGGTAACAACGACCTCACAGTTAAGTCAAAATGTAAGTCTTAATTTTTGTTTTTATATTATACTTCTTTTACATTTTGGCCTTTTTTTTTAAGTTTATTTTAATTTAGAGTCTATTTGCTATGACCCTTCTGCCATCACAGCTGTAGAAATGTGGATCCCAAGTCCCTAATGGGCACGTAATCCACGTGCAAGTTTAGAATTTCCTCCAAATCAGATACCTTAGGGTTGGAATTTGGTATTTGCTCAAGATGATAAAGCGTATGTTTGTGTAGTTTTTGCTTTGGTAGTAGTGTTTGATTGGGCCCTGTATGGATTTTTAACGACAGTTGGATTAGAACATCATACCTCTGAAGACTAAACAAAAGGCCGGTTTTAGGCTGTGAGCTCTTGGGAACTGAGACCAGGGCATCAGGAGGGATCAAGACCAGCTCGCCCTGTGGAGACGGGTCGGCTCTTATTGATTCCTCCTTCTGGAGATGAAGTGTCCAAAAGCTAAAAGACATGTGTATCTGGATTTCAAGGCTTAGTTAAGTCCTGACTTGGGAGTATGATGCTACTTGGCTAGCCTTCTAGCCGTTTCTTTGTTTTGTTTTGTTCCCAAAGAGAAAACCCTGAAGTGCTAAGCATGCAATAGGAAGGAAGAAGGCTTGTGGGTGCAGCTGGGGGCGGGTAGTTAGTGAGGAATGCCACTTGACATTTTTGTTAATATTTCAGAAGGAAATTCACACGTATTTTCCACATTTGTATTTTAGATAAGAATGAACACAAGGCCTGTGAACACATATCTGGGAGGGGCATCAATCCGTCAAGATTCTACATGTTTCCAGGTTGTTGGTATCTAACCAACCCAAATCTGGAGATACATATTTTTTTCTTTTTTCCATGCTGGCATCTGACTTTATGGCCTATTTTGGTTTTCTTTTTTAGTGGCCATCAATTAATAGAAAGTTAACACTAGAGAAATGGTTTCCACAAAATACTGAAAACCTTACTTTTTAAAATCTTTTCATGTACATTTAAGGTGTACGACATGCTGCATTGTTATACATGTAGCTAAATGATTTCTATTAAGTAAATTGGCTTCTCCATCACCTTCCATAGTTACCAATTTTTCTTTTCTTTTTTTTTTGCAGTAACGGGGATTGAACCCAGGGGCATTCTACCTCCGGGCTACACCCCCAGCCCTATTTTTTATTCTTTATTGTGAAACAGGGTCTCACTAAGTTGCAGAGGACCTCACTAAGTAGCTGAGGCTGGCCGTGAACCCGGATCCTCCTGTCTCAGCCTCCCAAGTACTGGGATTACAAGTGTGCGCCACCACACCTGTCTCCAATTTTTCTTTTGGTGATAAGAACACCAGCATCTACTCTCAGCACATTTTCAGTATACAATACTGCTAGATCTCTCGACTTATCTACATAACTGAAGGTGCTACCCTTGGCCTGCGTCTCTTTTTCTTATACTTCCCACCCCTGGTCACTACTGTTAGTCTCTTTCTATGTATCTAACTTTTTTTTTGTTTTAAAATATATGTGTGATCATATATTTTTCTTTCCTTATCTGGCTTCTCTTAGCATAAGTCTTCCAGGTTTGTCCATGTTGTTGAAATGGCTATGTATATATATAATCTTCATCAATTCACTGTCAATAGACACGAGTTGTTTGCATATCTTGGTTATTGTGAACATTGTGTCATTGAAAATGAGAGTACAGGTGTATGAGGTGTAATGAGGTGGTGCTTTTATTTCATTTGAATGTATACCCAGTAGTGGGATTGCTGGGTCCTATGATAGTCCTCTATTTTTAATTTTTTGAGGAACTTTCATACAGTTTTCCATGATGGTTGCATTAACTTGTGTTCCTACCACCAGTATACAAAGGTTCCTTTTTCTGAACATTCTCCCTAACATTTATCTCTTGGTCATTTTGACAGTAGCGTTGTCACATGTGTGAGCTGATAACTCATCGTGTTTTTTGTTTTGTTTTGTTTTGTTTTTGCAGTACTGGAGATTGAACCAGGGGCATTCTACCTCTGAGCTACATCCCCAGCCTTATTTTTTATTCTTTGTTTTGAAACAGGGTCTCTCTAAGTTGCGGAGGGCCTCACTAAGTAGCTGAGTCTGGCCGCAAACCTGCAATCCTCCAGTCTCAGCCTCCCAAGTACTGGGATTACAAGTGTGCGCCACCACGTCCAGCTTTTTTTTTTTTTTAAACAGGGTCTTGCTGAATTGCTGAGGCTAGGCTAGATTTTTTTTTTTTTTTTTTACGGTACTGGGGATGGAACCCAGGGGCATTTTACCTCCGAGCTACATCCCTGGCCCTATTTTTTATACTTTATTTTGAAACCGGGTCTCACAAAGTTGTGGAGGGCCTCACTAAGTAGCTGAAGCTGGCGGTGAACCTGGATCCTCCTGTCTCAGCCTCCCAAGTACTGGCATTACAAGTGTGAGCCTCCATGCCCGGCGATTTTTTTTTTTATTCCTGCAAAAAGTTCCACTGAGATTTTGATAGGGAGTCCATTAAATTCACACATTGCTTTAGGTGGTAGGTAGAGACATTTTATTTATTTATTTACTTGTTTATTTATTGTGGTACTGGGAATGTACCACAATCAGGGGCATTCTACCTCTGAGCTACACCCCCAGACCTCTATTATTTTTTATTTTGGAGCAGGGTCTCGCTAAGTTGATTGGGCTGACTCTGAAAATGCAATCTTCCTGTCTCATCCTCCCAACTACTGGAATTACAAGTGTGTGCCCAGCAAGTTTAACATGTTTTTAAATGCTAATAGTTATCAAAATTAAATTATATATTTCAAAAATTGCTAATGAAAGCATTACTAGGAGCTGGGCATGGTGGCTCACACCTGTAATCCCAGTACTTGGGAGACTGAGACAGGAGGATCACAACTTTGAGGGCAGCCTAAGCAAGTAGTAAGACTCTCAGTCACCTAGCAAGACACTGTTTCAAAGCAAAAAATAAAACAGGGCTGGGGGTGTAGCTTAGAGATAGATTGTCCCTGGGTTCAATCTCTAGTACCACAAAAAAAAAAGAAAGAAAGCATTACTAGTTTTTATATAAATCTGATTACTCTGAAGTAAAGGTGAACAAGTTTACTAGAGTAATACATGCTCAATAAAAAAATACATGTTTGTGTGTATATGTAATACATGCATACATTCATTCTTCCACAACAGTAATCATCACAAAAAGATTTTTTTACTTTTTACATTTTGTTTGATCATTTTATTAATAATTGAGAATAACCTTTAATAATATTTTTCCCATATTCCTCTTTGTTTTGTTTTGAGTGTTTGTTTTTCTATGGTACTGGCGATTGAACCCAGGGGCATTCTAACCTCCGGCCTTTTTTATTTTTTATTTTGAAACAGGGTCTCACTAAGTTACTGAGCTGACCTCAAACCAGTGATCCTCCTGTCTTAGCCTCCCAAGTATTAGGATTAGGCATGCGCCACCACGCCCGACTGTCTTTTGAAAATGACATGAGGCTAAGGATCCATTTACCTGCCATCATCTTGGATAGTGAAGATCTGAGCTGTGTTGAGAATTAAAATATTATCTATCAAAACTATGATTAGATAGTTAAAAATGTGCCATGCCACTTAAACTCCTACTTTAAATCGTTTCTATTATTTGCTCAACATGTGCGTAGGTCTTCCAATCATGTCTGACTTCTGTGTGTCACTATAGCTACTATGCAAATTGGTGGACATAGGATTTTCAGAATTCTCTCCAGAAGCAGATTGTCAGATTATTACATTACTTTCTTGCCGAGTATGTATGTGCATGTGCAGAAACCCTGTGCTTGTGTTTTAATTACCTAACGCACTGGCTTTGTCTGAATAAATTGCATGATTACATCCTATATTGGACACAGAACAGTCCAAGTTATATTAAAAAGCCATTATATTTGCAACTCTGAGCAAGAGACTATAATTAAAAGGCAATTGGATGAAATTAGCTTTAAGAGGACAAGAGTTTAAGCAAGATTTGGTAAATGAACATTAATGGTTAACATGTGGTTGTTATTAGGTCTTTTGCTTCTTTTCTCTCTGACCTCAGAGTTGAATTTCTTAGATGTCAGTGGGCCAGACATGTAGAACACCTGTACAAAGCAGTGCTTTACCATATGGCTAAAGTTACATCCATAAAACAAGCCAACAAAACTTTTGTGACTTTAGTAAATCAAAGGTATTAGGTAGGCTACAATGATACCCTTGGCATTAATAAACTATTCTTAGTGCTTCTAAGATCTTAGTTGTATGTCATAGAAAGCATAGTACATGCTCTCTGCAACTCAAAATGCTGCTCATAAAACATACAAATCAAAGAAATAATAAAACTTGAGAGAATTTCTATTAGCACCATTAAATATATTAAAAAGTTGCATACAATATGTATAATAGCCCCCTATCTTTATCTAAGTAAAACAATATGTTGCCAACTGCTGAGGACTTAGCATGGTAATGATACGTTCATCAAGTTGACTCAATCCCCAGTGCTACAAATAGAAAACTAGGTAGGACTGAAAGTAACGCAACTATTACGACCTCACTTATATCATATTGCACTGATCAAAACAATCAGAACAGTCCAAACTCCAGGGAAAGGAAAATAGATACCAACTTAGTTGTTTTTTTTAAGTTGACAATTTATAATTGCATAAATTTATGGGGTACAAAGTAATGTTGTAATTTATGAAGGCAATGCCTCCAGTCCAATTTATTTCTTATTTGGAAACAGGGTCTCACTAGGGTGCCGAGAGCCTTGATAAGTTGCCCAGGATGGCTACAAACCTGCGTTTTCTCCTGTCTCAGCCTCCCAAGTACTGGAATTACAGGCATGGGCCACCATGCTTGGCCCAGTCCTACCTTTTAAGAGTCTTGGTGGCCCACACCTGTAATCTCAGTACTTGGGAGGCTGAGATGGGAGGATCTCAGGTATGAAGACAGCCTCAGCAACTTAGTAAGACCCTGTTTCAAAGGGCTGGGTAGGTCATGGTGGTGCACACCTGTAATCCCAGTACTTGGGAGGCTGAGACAGGAGGGTCGCAGGTTTGAAGACAGCCTCGGCAACTTAGTGAGGCCCCGTTTCCAAATAAAAAGTAAAATAGGGCTGAGGGTGTAGCTCTGAGGTAGAATGACCCTGGATTCAATCTCCAGCACCACAAAAATTAAATAAGTAAAAAGAGCTAGGAGTATGGCTCAGGGATAGAATGCCCCTGTGTTCAGTCTCCAGTACCAAAATAAAATAAGTCAGATTATTCTGAAGACCACCATCCTGGACAAATCCTAGCCACATACAGAAGCTGTGTGAGAAAAACAGGTGGTGGGAGAGGTGAAGGGGTAGTGAGCAGCCAGATTTTGGAAAGGCTGTCCATCCCCAGTCACCCCAGGTGACGTCATGTGAATTAGAGACAAACTGAGCTGTCCCTTGAAACCTCTCCCCCACAAAATGATGAACAAAATAAAATGGTTGTTTTAAGCCACTTAAGTTTTGGGGTAAGTTTGTTATGTAGCAATCAACAACATACGTATAAACCCCACTTGGGATTTTTACTGGACTTTTATAGTTCCTGCCTTATAGTTGTGTGTGTGTATGTGCATGTGGATAGATAGGTAGACGTTATCGTCTACATTCAAGAGGAAATCTTCGGTTATACTTTCTACTCTCCACATCCACAGGTTGCACACTGGATTCAACCAACTGTGGATCTGAAATGTAATTACAGCTGGGCATGGTGGTATGCGCCTGTAATTCTAGGACTTGGGAGACAGACAGGAGGATTGCAGGTTCCTGGCCAGCCTCAGCAACTTAGCAAGACTCTGTTTCCAAATAAAATAGGGCTGGGGGTGTAGCTCAGAGGTAGGATACCTCCAGGTTCAATCCCCAGTACCACAAAACATGAAAAAAATGTAGTTAGACCTAAGATAGCAGCATTAGTACTGACTGCAAACTTTACAATGTAAATGTTTCATAAATAGTTGTTATGCCATATTTAAGGGACAGATGACAAGAAAAATCAATGCAGGTGCAATTTCAAAAAATTTTTCAAACAGATTAGTTGAATCTGCAGGTGCAGGACCCAGGGATATGGAGGGCCAACTGTAATTTCAAATTTATATACTAGGCTTTTTATTTTCAGTCATATACCTTAAGGTAGCATGCCCCCTCTTCATAGACCAGCAAGACTAATCTATTTGGTGGGATACCTAAGGAGCTACAACTGCCTTCAATAAAACTAAAACCTATCTCTAAAAGTTAGTGCCAGGACAATTTTTCTGAACTGGTGCAGTTATCCTGGCTGGGTCCTTGGAGAAATCTCATTAATTGTCATTGCCACCGACCACTATCTTTTCTTATTTTTTTCATGATACTTGAAGCCAGAGGCATTCTACCTTCAAGCTACACTGCTAACCCTATTTTATTTTTTATTTTGTGTGTGGCACTGGGGATTGAACCCAGGAGCATTCTACCTCTGAGCTACACCCCAAGCCCTATTTTTTAATTTTTTTTTTTTGAAACAGGGTCTTGCTAGTTTGATGAGAGTCTCACTACTTGCTGAGGTTATCCTCGAACCTGCAATCCTCCTATCTCAGCCTCCCAAGTACTGGGATTACAGTCGTGTGCCACCACTCCCGGCTTTATTTTTTATTTTGAAACAGCATCTTGCCAAGTTGCTGAGGCTCTTGCTAGGTTGCTGAGGCTGGCCTCAAACTTGCCATCCTTCTGTCTCAGCCTCCCAAACACTAGGGTTACAGGCAATTGCCACCACACCCAGCTCTGCCACTATCCTTTTAAGGGTCATGTTCCACTTTAACACTGACCCAAGCCAAAGCACATAACTTCCTTTGTTAAGGGTAAAACAAGATGAGGCGCCTGGCGTGGTGGCGCACACTTGTAATCCCAGTACTTGGGAGGCGGAGAAGGGAGGATCCGGGTTCCCGCAGCCAGCCTCAGCTCCTTAGTGAGGCCCTCCGCAACTTCGTAAGATCTGGTTTCAAAATAAAGGATAAAAAATAGGGCCGGGGGTGTAGCTTGGAGGTAAAACACCCCTGGGTTCAACCCCTAGTACCGCAAAAAAAAAAAAAAAAAAAAAAAACCAAGATGAGGCTGGAACATTTAAACACCCTACTAAAGGCAAGAAAATAACACAATATACTGTGTTTTCTCAGGTCACAGGCTTAAGGAAGAGCCATTGGATTCAGGATCTAGTTTAGAGAAAAAGTTCTAGTGACCGGACATGGTGCTTCACACCTGTAATCCCAA
This sequence comes from Glis glis, assembly GCA_004027185.1. Lineage (NCBI taxonomy): Eukaryota > Metazoa > Chordata > Mammalia > Rodentia > Gliridae > Glis > Glis glis. The sequence continues at coordinate 19,769 of PVJS01011916.1, forward strand.
TGCTTGGGAGTCTGAGACAGGAAGATCACAGGTTCAGGCTAGCATCATCAATTTAGGAAGGCCCTGTTTCAAAATAACAAGGGCTGGGGAGGTAGCTCAGAGGTAGAATGCCCCTGGATTCCATCCCCAGAACCACAAGGAAAAAAAACCAAAGCTTCAGTGATTCATGGTCACTTGAATGATCATGGTTTAGGTTCCTAAGAACCCACCTCTTACCCCAATGTACTTATTATGCCTATTCCTTTTCATGAAAGTTTATATCCACATTATGTGATCACATTTCACTTATGCCCTAATGATATAAACAACTCAACAGCCCCAAAATGTATATAAGAGTGTAAGCCAGGAGTGGTGGTGCACACTTGTAATCCCAGTACTTGGGAGGCTGAGACAGGAGGATCGCAGGTTTGTGGCCAGCCTCAGCTACTTAGTGAGGCTCTCCACAACTTAGTGAGACCCTGTTTCAAAATAAAGAATAAAAAAATCAGGCTGGGGGTGTAACTCAGAGGTAGAATGCCCCTGGGTTCCATTCCCAGTACCACAAAAAAAAAAAAAAAAGAAAGAAATGTAAGTCAGGAGTGGTGGTGCACACCTGTAATCCCAGTACTTGAGAGACTGAGGCAGGAGGATCTCAAGTTTACGGCCAGCCTCGGCAACTTAGCAAAACCCTGTTTCTAAATAAAAAAAAGAAAAAGGGCTGGGGGTATAGCTCAGAGGTAGAATGTTCCTGGGTTCAATCCTCAGTCTTCTCAAATTAACCTGGAGGGGTTTAAAGTATCTGATAGGGTATTAGCCAGAAGACCTCTAAAGGTAGCATAATTGGGGGTGGAGGATCAATATAAGACAGATAACTTTGCAGAGTTTTGGAAGGGGCAAATTTTGAAGGCTTTATTAACCATCTTAAAGAGTTAGAACTTTGTCCTATAGTCAATAAAGTAAGCATAAAAGGGATTAAGCAAATAAGTGGCATGATCAAAGTCACCTGGGAAGCAGGGCTGAAGACGGATTGGCGAGAAGGAAAACAGGCAGCTGTCGCAATAATCCAGAGAAGAGATGACAAGTCTTATTGGAATTATATTCCAGCACAGACATAGAACACAATAAATGATTAATGGATGTTTAAATAAATGCTTGACTAGACATAGCTAAAAGGATTTCCAAGCAGCAGTAAAAACGGAAGGAAGACGGATACACTAAACTTAAAGGCAATGATGCAGGACCATCAAAGGACAAATAGTCCAACTTAAAAATGGTTGTGGGGCTTGAATAGACATGTCTCCAAAGAAGATATGTAGGTGACCAATGGGCACCTGGAAAGATGCTCAACACGCAGATGCAAATCAAAACCACAGTCAGGTGCTGCTTCACACACACTAGGGCGGCTAGAGCCAAAACAAGTGTTGGCCAGAATTTGGAGAAATTCAAACCCTCGCCCACTGCTGTTGAGAGCCACAGCCGCGTCCAAGGACCCAGTCATCAAAAAGGAGTGACGACACCCTATAGGTCTACGTTTTCCACAGGTGAAAGTTTTTCTTACAATTGTTAGCACTCTTATTGTCAGATGTATTTGGATAATGTAAGAATACCATGCAAAGAGTATTCATAATTCTAAAGATTTTACCCAGTACTTAATTCTCAGTTCATTTCTAAATAAGTGAGGACTCCATGAATGCCCCCCTATCCTGACCTGCATTGTGAAGACCTTCAAGATGGGGGAGGAGCACACATGTGATCCCAGTAGTTGGGAGGCTGAGACGGGAGGATCACAAGTTCGAGGACAGCCTCAGCAACTTAATGAGACCCTCAGCAACTTTGCGAGATCCTGTTTCAAAATAAAAATATTAAAAAAGCCGAATGTAGTGGTGCACACCTGTAATCCCAGTACTTGGGGGGATGAGACAGGATTGCAGGTTCAAGGATAGCCTCAGCAAGTAGTGAGACTCTCATCAACCTACCTACTGAGACCCTGTTTCAAAATAAAATTTAAAAATAGGGCAGGGGGTGTATCTCAGAGGTAGAATACCCCTGTGTTCAATCCCCAGTGCCACAAAAAAGAAATAAAATAAATAAATAGGGCTGGGGGTATAGCTTGGAATTCAAGTCTAGCAATGGACTTCTCATGCTAGGGAGACACTTCTGTCTCCAAGGACTTCTAGGCTGGGGGATACTTCGGCCACCAGCTGCATCCTTTACAAGTGTGACCTAAAACAGCATGAAATGCACTGAGTACTACAACCAAAAACATCTAGAATGGCAAGATGTCAAGAAGCAAGTTTTTTTTTTTTTTGCAGCACCGGGGATTGAACCCAGGGGCATTCTACCTCTGAGCTACACCCCCAGCCCTATGTTTTATTCTTTATTTTGAAACAGGGTCTCACTAAGTTGAAGAGGACTTCGCTAAGTAGCTGAAGTTGGCCTTGAACTTTCCATCCTCCTGTCTCAGCCTCCCAAGTACTGGGATTACAAGCGTGTGCCACCATGCCCGGCTAATTTTTATTTTTCACTTGACACATAAGAATTGTATGTGTTTTACCATGTACAACATGTTTTGAAACACACACATACATTGTGGAATGGTTAAATCAAGGTGATTAACATGTGTTACCTTATGTATGTTTCCGTGCTGACAACTTTTTAAGTCTACTCTCAGCAATTTTCATGAATAAAAAACATTGTTATTAACTATATTCACCATGTTGTACATTAGCTTTCTGGAATGTACTCTCTCCTAACAAATTTTGTAGCCTTTGACCAACATCTCTCTAATCCAACCCTTCCCTGCCTATTCCCTTGTAATTACCATTATATGAGATTCACCTTTTTTTAGACTCCATGTGTGAGATCCTATTATATTTGTCTTTTTGTGCCTGGCTTGTTTTACTTTAAAATCCTTCAGATTTATCCAACTTGCCACAAATGACAGGATTTCCTTCTTTCTTAAGGCTGACTAGTATTCCATTGTGTATGTATATATACCTTTTTTTTTTGTTTGTTTTTGGTATTGGGGATTGAACTCAGAGACATTCTACCTCTGAACTACACCCCCAGCCCTTTTTGTTTTTTGTTTTTGAAACAAGGTCTTGCTAGGTTGCTGCAAGTCTCACTAAGTTGCTGAGGCTCACTAAGTTGCTGTCTCAACCTCCCAGGTACTGGGATTACAGGCGTGCACTACTACACCTGCCTACCACATTTTCTTTATCCATTTATCCCTTAATGCTGTACTGAACATGGGAGTGCAGAAATCTCTTCCACACACTGATTTTATTTAGTATATGTACACCTAGTAGTGGTTTTTTGGAGTGTATGATAGTTCTGGAGTTTTTTGGTGTGTGTGTGTGTGTGTGTGTGTGTGTGGTACTGGGGATTGAGCCCAGGGGCATTCTACCTCTGAGCTACACCCCCAGCCCTATTTTATTTTGTTTTATTTTATTTTATTTTATTTTTGCAGCACTGGTGATTGAACCCAGGGACATTCTACCTCCGAGCTACACCCCCAGCCCTATTTTTTATTCTTTATTTTGAAACAGAGTCTCACTAAGTTGCGGAGGGACTCACTAAGTAGCTGAGACTGGCCGGGAACCCAGATCCTCCAGTCTCCGCCTCCCAAGTACTGGGATTACAAGTGTGCGCCGCCATGCCTGGCTTTATTTTATTTTTATTTTGAAACAGAGTCTCTAGGCTGATGAAAGTCTCATTACTTGCTGAGGTTGGCCTCAAACCTACCATCCTCCTGTTTCAGCCTCCCAAGTACTGGGATTATAGGAGTGCACCACCATGCCCAGCTTCTGTTTTTAATTTTTTGTGTGTGGCACTGGGGATTTAACTCAGGGGCATTCTACCTCTGAGCTACACACCCCCAGCCCTATTTTATTTCTTATTTGGAAACAGGATCTCACTAGGTTGATGAGAGTCTCACCACCTGCTGAGACTGTCCTCAGACCTGTGATCCTCCTGTCTCAGCCTCCCACATACTGGGATTACAAGCATGCACCACCATGCCCGGCTCTGTTTTTAATTTTTGAAGGAAACTTTATACTGTCTTCTATAATAACGGTCCTAATTTTACATGCACACCAATAGTGTACAAGTGTTCCCTTTCTACACATCCTCGTCAATGCTTATCTTTTGTCTTTTGTCTTTTTCTTTTTTTTTTTTGGTGCTAAGGATTGAAATGAGGGGCACCCTACCTCCAAAAGGGGCCCTTTTTAATTTTTTTATTTGGAAACTGAGTTTTGCTAAGTTGCTGACAGCCTCACTAAGTTTCTGAGGCTGGCTTTGAGCCTGCGATCCTCCTGTCTCAGCCTCCCAAGTACTGGGATAACAGGCGTGTACCACCACACTCAGGTTCTTTTGTCTTTTTCATAATAATCATTCTGAGAGGTGGTAGGTGATATTTCATTGTTTTAATTTTCATTTCTCTGATGAGTGATTTTCAGCCATTTGTGTTCTTCTAAAAAATGACCCTTTCCCCATTTTTTTTTTTTTTTTTTGCAGTACTGGGGATTGAGCCCAGGGGCATACCCCCGGCCCTATTTTTTATCCTTTACTTTGAAACCAGGTCTCGCGAAGTTGCGAAGTTGCGGAGGGCCTCACTACATAGCTGAGGCTGGCCGTGAACCCGGATCCTCCAGTCTCTACCTCCCAAGTGCTGGGATTACAAGTGTGCGCCACCATGCCCGGCAGTACCGGGGATTGAACCCAGGGGCGTTCTACCTCCGCGCTACACCCCCGGCCCTATTTTTTTATACTTTATTTTGAAACCGGGTCTCACGAAGTTGCGGAGGGCCTCATTAGGTAGAGAGAGAGAGTGAGAGAGAGAGAGAGAGAGAGCTGAGGCTGGCCGTGAACCCGGATCCTCCGGTCTCCGCCTCCCAAAGTACTGGGATTACAAGCGTGCGCCACTATACCCGGCCTTCCCATTTTTTAACTCAACTTTTTGTTTTCTTATTTTGGATGCCAACTCCTTATCAGATGTATAGTTTGCAAGTATACAACCAGCAACATCTCCAATGACAATATGGTAAGATGCAAATTTAAAGGGTGTCCTTGTTAGAATACAATTTGAAGACTTTCATTTTATTAATTAATTAATTAATTAATTAAATTATTTATTTATTTATTTATTTATTGCGATACTGGGGATTGAACTCAGGGGCTTCTACCTCCGAACTACACCCCCAGCCCTATTTTTTATTCTTTATTTTTGAAACAGGGTCTCACTAAATTGTGGAGGGCCACACTAAGTAGCTGAGGCTGACCTCGAACCTGTGATCCTCCTATCTCAGCCTCCCAAGTACTGGGATTACAAGTGTGCACCACCAAGCCCAGCTTGAAGACTTTTAAATTCCTATTTTAAATAGGGCTGGGGGTGTAGCCCGGAGGTAGAATGCTCCTGGGTTCAATCCCCGGTACCACACACACACACAAAAAAAATCCAAGTCTAATTCCAATTTAACAGTGCTGACAGATGATAAATGGATCATTTCAAGATATAAGCATTTTATTATTTTGATTTCCATTATTATTACTACTAATGGCTTTAGGACACGAGTGCTAGAACCATAGTGTTGGCTTTCAAGGGGATTATAGGTAGTTATTTTAATTTTGGTTTAGATAATAAAGAGATACATTCACATTCTCAAGAGTGCTTCAAGAAACATGAACAACTCTGGGAGCCTAAAAGGGTATGGCATAGACTAATGTCTGTCCCCCCAAAACTCTGACTTCCCAGAGTCAGTGTTTAGAGAGAGGGCTTTTAAAGAGGTGATCCAGTTAAACTGAGGCAGTCAGGGTAGGCCTAATCCAATCCAGCTAGTGTTCTTTTCTTTTGTGTGTGTGTGTCTATGTGTGTGTGTTACAGAGGATTGAACCCAGAGGCATTCTACCTCGGAGCCACACCCCCAGCCCTATTTTATTTTTAATTTTGAAACAGTGTCTCCCTACATTGCTGAGGCTGGCTTCGAACCTGTGTTCCTCCTGTCTCCACCTCCCAAGTACTGGATTATAGGCGTGAGTCATCATGCCCAGCTGGTGTTCTTATAAGAAGGGATCTGAACACAAAAGAGAGACACCAGAATTCACAGACATGCACAAAGGATGGGCCATGTGAGGGCACAGCAAGTAGGTGACCATCTGCAAGCCAGGAGGGGAGCTCAGGAGAAACCAAACCCGCCAGCACCTTGATCCCAGACTTCCAGTTCCTGCAGAACTGTGGGAAATTAAATTTCTATCGTTTAAATCACTGAGTCTGTAGTATGTTGCTAATAGCAGCCTAAGCAAACACTATGGCATACTTGTGCAATTCCAGCCCAATGAAATATCAGGAGCAAACGCAGATGCGCGAGCTGAGTATGGTGGTGCACGCTTGTAATCCCAGTACTTGGGAGGCTGAGGCAGGAGAATCGCAGGTTCAAGGACAGAGGACAGTCTAAGCAAGTAGTGAGACTCTCATCAACCTAGCGAGACCCTGTTTCCAAATAAAAATAAAATAGGGATGGGGGTGTAGCTCGGGGGTAGAATGCCCCCGTGTTCAATCCCCAGTGCCACATATACACACACAAAAAAGCAGGGTGGCATGAAACCATATTGAATAGGCACAGGATAAAGAGGTAGGCAAGAACTGCAAGAGAAAACGGGAGATGCAGGTAGCGGCCTGTTCTCCAGAAACTTTCATGCTGTGCTTAGGATCTTCGATTTCTCTTATACAGAATCTAAAGCTGCTAGGCATGGTGGCACATGCCTGTAATCCCAGTACTTGAGAGGCTGAGACAGGAGGATCTCAGGTTCAAGGCCAGCCTCAGCAATTAAGGGAGGCTCTTGGCAACCTAGTGAAACCCTGTTTCAAAATAAAAAAATTAAAAAAGGTGGGAGTGTAGCTCAGAGGCAGAATGTACCTGGGTTCAATCTCCAGTGCCACCAATATTAAAAGAACCTAAAGTCATTGAAGGTAGAGTTCTAGAGTTTTTTTTTTTAATTGCTTATTGCTTTCATTACAAGAACTGAGCTAATTTTCAAGAAATAAAGCAAAGTATAATGCCTAAATAAAAGAAAAACACATTAAAAATTCACTAGCTAGAAGGAGCCATTTTGGTAAATGTGTTCTTGAAAAGATCAGATTCATCGGAGGAGCAATAAATTCAAATAGGCAGTTATGTCAAACATTATCGTGTAGACAGGCATGGCGGTGCACGCCTATAATCCCAGTACTTGGGAGTCTGAGGCAGGAGGATCGCAGGTTCGAGACCAGCCTCAGCCATTTAGCGAGGCTCTCAGCAACCTAACAAGACCATGTTTCCAAATAAAAAACAAAATAGGGCTGAGTGTATAGTTTGGAAATAGAATGTCCCTGGGTTCAATCCCCAGGACCACAAAAAATAAAATAAAATAAGAAATTGAACAGGGGAGCTAAGACTTGAACAGAACTCAAATTCCCAAATGTTATAGATTCCTTAAGAAAAATTAACTCTGTCTTATGAAACAAGTAAACGGGGGAAGGCAGTGTTTTAACACATTAAATGTGTAAGGATTTCTTGATATTTTCAACTCTGTAAGTGGGCTAGTAAGTATGATAAGATCAAAATATGTTGACAAATCAAGGTTATTTTCTCTCTAGCAGTCAAACACTTATTTGTTAGAAGATGAACATGATTAGCGAAGTCTAGCCAAGTCTTTGAAATAATTAAGGATTCAAAGTCCTGCTATCTAGAAATTTCTTTAGCCCAAGAAATAGCCAAAGTTGTGAAGTAGCTGACAAGTCATTTATTAAAACAGCAGCCGACTAATGCTTCTCCCTGTTTCAAGGTTACATTATAAATCAACTTAGAGGAGCAAAAACCTTGTAGGAGACCTGTAGGAGGATGAGCAGGCAATTTCAACTATAAAAAAGTGCTAAAGTCATATCTTACTTACAGAAAGAATGAGATTTAAAAGGATGATGATTAACAGAAATTAACACAGCTGGCATCCAGCGAATTTCAATTGCAAAGATCATATAAATTGATTTATAGTGTTCCCATGGGACTAATGAAAGTAGATTGGTGACCATATTGTTCTAAATGACTGCATTAGAGAACATCATTACTTTCAAGAAGCTCACATTAATAATAAAATCATTATCACCAAAAAGTAAACAAAATAGTAACTTTTTTAAGACCAACATTTGATATTTCAACCCTTGTATTTTAAAGAAGGACTAGTTCGGCTCTTTATTTTATTTTTCCCTGGGAAGGAAAAGGGGATACAAAACCTTCCTGAAGTCAGCACTTAGAAAGGTTAATTATTCATATAGAACAATGAAGAGGAAGCATTGGATTTAATTGGACACATGCTTCTCACATTTAAAGATAGGGGAGTAGATAATGATGTCCCTTTTGTGTCCTTCCAAAAGAAATATAGGGAACGGGTAATGTCTCACGTAAGTCCTAAAAGAAGAAAATGTGGAACACGCACTTTTGCAAGTCACCCACTCATTAATAAACAAACTCCGAAGAAGTGTGGTCTCAATAAAATCTCTCTCCTTTCACAGAGCCTAAATATGGTCAAATTTAAATGTCTTAGCACCTGGTAAATCTGATATCCTTAACCTCCAGAGATTAAGGGGAAAATTTAAGTATAAGGCGTCATCTGGATACAAGGATTTCTAGATCAGGAAAAAGTTGATAGAACTTTTTTAAAAATGGGTCATAGAACATGTCATCAATGCTGGGCGTGGTGGCGCACACTTGTAATCCCAGTACTTGGGAGGCTGAGACAGGAGGATCCGGGTTCACGGCCAGCCTCAGCTACTTAATGAGGCCCTCTGCAACTTAGTGAGACCCTGTTTCAAAATAAAAGAATAAAAAATAGGGCCGGGGGTGTAGCTCGGAGGTAGAAAGCTCCTGGGTTCAACCCCCAGTACCGCAAAAAAAAAGAATAAAAAATAGAGCTGGGGTATAGCTTGGAGGTAGAATCCCCAGTACTATAAAAATTTTTTTCAAATAGTTTCCAAAATGAGAGAGAAAATTCCTGTTAAAATTTTCTTAAGTGATAGGTAGGAGTCCTTTGTCAAAGTGTGTGTGTGTGGGGGGGGTATTGGAGATTGAACCCAGGGGCATTCTACCTCCAAGCTACATCCCCAGCCCTATTTTATTTTTATTTTGAAACAGGGTCTCACTAGATTGCTGAGAGCCTCACTAAATTGCTGAGACTGTCCTTGAATCTGTGATCCTTCTTTCTCAGTCTCCCAAGTACTAGGATTACAAGCGTGCAACACCACGCCCAGCTAACAGAAGTTCTTAACGTACTTCAATGATTGCTTAATGTATTGAGAATTTTGTTGAGTATTTAATAGGTAGTAGAAATTGTGTTGGGTGTTAAGAATAATAAAAACGAATAATAAGAAAAACATTTTCCTGTGAGTATATAATTTTAAGAGATAAACAAAAAAGTCAGTGTAAACAGTGTTGATTAACATGTAAATGTATGGTCCATAACCAGTCTTAGAAATTAAGGAACATGGTCCTTCAATACACTTACAATTATTCGAAAGCTACAATATGCAGAGCAACTGTGATAGGAACATTATGTAAATGAAAGTAATGGTTGAGAATTCTGTCAGCAATGGATGGAGAGCAAGCACAATTCTCCTTTCCTACCCTGTATTTCTAACTAAATATGTTCTAAGGTAACATCATAATCCTTTATCCTCAAGCCTATGTCCCGCCCAAATGTTCCTTCTTTCAATAAATGACACCAGTTACTCAGGTCAAAACCCTTGGAGGAAGCTGGGTGTGGTGGGCACACCTGTGATCTCATTCCTTGGGACAACCTCGCCCCCACCCAATCATCCTCTTCCCTTTCCTGACCACTATCTGCTATTCCACATCTATTTGTGTCTGTGTTTATTGTCTATCTTTTGCTGGAATGTTATCTATAAAAAGGTATGATTTTTCCTGTTTTTTAAATAATATCTGCATTACTAAAAACAGTGTTTTGCACACAGTCGCTCTCAGTAGGTTCTGTTGATAAATGAGACAGGCTAGATTACTCACTAACTGCAATAAAAATATATTAAAACAAAAAAGTATGAGGAAATGCCATTCATATTGTTGGCATTTGTGAGCATTCTGTAATATTTACAGTTGATAGAAAACTTAAATAACATACAATTGTAATGTTATCATTGCCTGGACCTCGAGGATCTTTGAAACATGCCAGGAGTCCAGGAGGCAGAACATTATAAAAAATTACAAGTTTCAACAGGTCTTGTGACAGGGCGAATGAGATTTAACAGGATGTCCTCCGTCAGTCACAGCAGTGATTAGGATGAGCACAATGACAGGCACATATCCTGTGAACACTTCTGGTAGCTCGACTCTAAGGGGAAATTGGATGTATTCTTCGATACAAGTCTACGGGGCCAGGTAAATGGAATGATATCTGAGGCAGAGACCATGCAGTCCTCAGCATTGTCCTTCCCCCATGACCTCACAGTAAAACTGTGTTTGCTCTTCTATTCAGAAGTTCATTATAAATCAGGTGTGCGCGGTGATGCACACCTGTAATCCCAGTACTTGGGAGGCTGAGACAGGAGGATCTCAGGTTCTTCGAGCACAGCCTCAGCAAGTAGTGAGACTCTCATCAACCTCGCAAGACCCTGTGTCAAAAAATACGGCTGGGGGTGTAGCTCAGAAGTAGAAAACCCCTGGGTTCAATCCCCAGTAACACACACACACACACACACACACACACACACACACACACACAGAGTTCATTATACAAATGGTCTCCCAGTAGCTGAAAAGAATCAGACAAGTTTAAATCTTAAGAAATACCCTGGCCGGGCGTGGTGGTGCACGCTTGTAATCCCAGTACTTTGAGAGGCAGAGACTGGAGGATCCGGGTTCACGGCCAGCCTCAGCGCTCTCTCTCTCTCTCTCTCTCTCCTTAGTGAGGCCTTCCGCAACTTCGTGGGACCCGGTTTCAAAATAAAGTATAAAAAAAAATAGGGCCGGGGGTGTAGCGCAGAGGTAGAACGCCCCTGCGTTCAATCCCCGGTACCTCAAAAAAAAAAAAAAAAAAAAAAGAAGAAATACCCTGGTGTGATGGAGCACACCTGTAATCCCAGTATGTGGGAGGCTGAGACAGGAGGATCACAGCTTCAAGGACCACCTCAGCAATGTAGTGACACTCTCATCAACTTAGTGAGACACTGTTTGAAAACAAAAAAATTAAAAAGGGGGGTGAGAGTGTAGCTCAGAGGTAGAATGCCCCTGGGTTCAATCCCCAGTACCAAAATAAATGAATAAATTCTAAGAAATGGCTCTAGCCAGAACACTTTGATGAGTTCATGAAGAAAAATAATTTATAATAAACTAATCTTCAATTATAAATGATGCCTCTGAGTCTATATACCCAACAAATCATCTTAACTTCCATTCAAATTAAAACTCGCCGGACATGGTGGTGCATATCTGTAATCCCAGTACTTGGGAGGCTGAGACAGGAGGATTGCAGACTTGAGGACAGCCTCAGCAAGTAGTGAGACTCTCATCAACCTAGTGAGACCCTGCTTCAAAATAAAAATTAAAAACTAGGGCTGGGGGTGTAGCTCAGAGGTAGAATGTATCCTAGGTTCAATCCCTGGTACCACAAAAACAAAATAAACAAAAAAAAACTAATTAAAACTCTTGACATTTGTTTCATATGCTAATATGCCTAAATTATACTCACAGAAAAGTATGTCATGTCCTAAACTATCTAAATTAATTTATTTTGGCTACATGGTAGATAGCATTAAAATATGGCTTCCAGCAAGTCTTCCCATTCCTGGAAGGCACTCCTTGGATCAAGATCACACTCCCTGTCTGCTGGAACCTGGGCTGTACTGTGTTTCACGGCGAACGGTACAGTGCGATGGGGGGACACCCTAGGACTGGTGAGCCCAGGCTTTAAGAGAATAAGCAGCTTTTTGCTTTTCCCTCTTGGAGCCAGCGTCTTTCCCTAAGGAAGCTCAGCTAATGTAGTGGAGAAATCCTGGGAATGAGCGCCCAGCACAGTGCTCCCACCAGGGTCGAGCCTCCCCGAATGCGGCAGAGTGGATCCCCTCAGCTGAGCTGTGCGGAGCAGAAGAGCTGCCCAGCCGAGCTCAGTCCACACCCGGGGCCATTAGAAAAATCTTAAGTCCTTGTTGTAGGTCTCTAAGTTGGAATTTTTTTATTACTCAGCAACTAATACTAGCTCTTTTTCTTTCTTCTTTTCTTTTTCTTTTTTTTTTTTTTGTGGTACTGGAGATTAAACCCAGGGGCATTCTCCTTCTGAGCTACACCCCTAGCCCTATTTTTCTACTTTTTAATTTTGAAACAAGGTCTCACTAGTAGCTAAGGCTGGCTGTGAACCTGAGATCCTCCTGTTTCAGTCTCCCAAGTACTGGGATTACAAGCACGTGCCACCACTCCTGGCTAGTAGCTCTAACTTTTTTCAAGGTAGCTAATAAATAATTGACCAGTGAACTAGTGTATCTGAGAGTCAAACATCAAACTGTGCAAAGTTTATTTCAGAGGAGGGGGGTAATTGGGGGCAACGTTTAATTTGGTAAAAGGTTAACTCATAGAAAATTTGCAAGAATAGAACAAGGAACTCCCATATACTCTTACATTTTACCTTTGTGTTTCTCTCCTCCCCTTATTCTTTTTTCTTTTCTTTCTTTTTCTTTTCTTTTTTTTTTTTTTTTGCAGTACCAGGTTTTGAACCCAGGGACATTCTGCCTCTATACCCCCAGCTATACCCCCAGCCCTATTTTTTATTCTTTATTTTGAAACAGGATCTCACTAAGTTGCAAAGGGCCTCACTAAGTAGCTGAGGCTGTCCTCAAGCCTGCGATCCTCCTGTCTCAGCCTCCCAAGTACTGGGATTACAAGTGTGTGCCACCATGCCCAGCTAATATTCTTATTCTCAATAAGAATATTAAGAATAAGGGGGTTGGGCGTAGTGGCGCACACTTGTAATCCCAGTACTTGAGAGGCTGAGACAGGAGGATCGCAGGCTTGAGGACAGCCTCAACTCCTCAGTGGGGCCCTCTGCAACTTAGTGAGACCCTGTTTCAAAATAAAGAATAAAAAATAGGCCTGGGGAGGCCTAGCTTGGAGGTAGAATGCCCCTGGGTTTCATCCCCAGTTCCAAAAAAACAAAAAACAAAATAATTTTTACTTACATAAACACAGCATGGTTATCAAATTTCATTTAATTAATAAAAAAAACTGTTTAATCTGATCCATAATTTACATTTCAAATTCTGTCCATTTTCTGAGAAATGTCCTTTATAGCTACCATCTCTCCTTTGAGTAGAGGATCAATCAAGGATTATGCGTTATGTTATACAGTAATTGTCCTATCTTTTTATTCTCTTATAATAGAAAGTTTCTCAGCCTGCCTTTGTGTTTCTTGACCTTGACATTGTTGAGGAGTATAGGCCTGTTATTGTGCACAATGTCTCTCAATTTGGGTTTGTTCGATGTTTCGTTATGATTAGATCAGGAAGTGGCTTTTGGCAGAAATATACCTATGGTGACATTGTGCATCCTATCAAAGGCGCAGGATGTTAGTTTGTTCAAGGTGATGTTATCTTTGCCCACTTGGCTAGGGTGGTGTCACTACCTTTCTCAACTGACCAGCTACTGTTTTTCCTTCATCCTTGATAAGTAATTTGTGGGGAAATACTTATATACTATGCATACATCTTTTTTTTCTTTTTGGCATTGGGGATTGAACCCAGGGGAATTCTACCTCCAAGCGACATCCTCAGCCCTATTTTATTCTTTATTTTGAAACAGGGTCTCACAAGTAGCTGAGGCTGGCCGGGAACCTGCCATTCTCTTGTCTCAGCTTCCCAAGTACTGGGATTACAAGCATGTGCCACTATGCCCCACTGCATACATCTTTTTCTTTATCAAACTTTCACCCAGCAGTTTTAGTATTCACTACCAAAGGGACATATTGTGTATACATAGAGTTATAACTAGCTATTAAGAAAATTGTTGAACTGGGCATGGTGGCACATGCCTGTAATCCCAGTATTTGGGAGGCTGAGACAGGAGAATTGTAAGTTTAAGACCAGCCTCAGAAACTTACTGAGGTCCTCTGCAACTCAGTGAGACCCTGTTTCAAAATAAGAAGTAAAATAGGGCTGGGCATGTAGCTCAGAGGTAGGATGCTCCTGAGTTCAATCCCCACTACCAAAGAAGGAGGAAGGAAAGAAAAAAGGAAGGAAGGGAGGGAGGGAGGGAGGGAGGGAGGGAGGGAGAAACTTGTTGAAGTAGAATGTTAATTGTATCCTAAGTGTACATAAATCAGAAATGTATGGCTTCAATTTTCTGTAAAATATGTTTACTTAGAAAATAGTGGAAAATGTGCTTTACAAAATGAGTTTTAGGGTTTTATTGAACAAAATGTGTTTGAGGGAAAAAAAAGACAGCTTAAGATATTCAAAAATTAAAGGAGCAGTCAGAGTCACCCAACCCTACAGAAAAGTCATTTAACTTTTCAGCATATTTTCCAGCCCACTTAACAACCGAAAAAAGAACTGACCATAGAAAAAGTGAAGGGAAAGCTAGTATATGATACATATGGGCAAAGAATTGTAGTTTGAATTCAATCTACAACAAAATTAAAAAGCTGTGCTGTTGTGACAGTGCACATTTCATATTCAGTGAACATTTGTTGAATGCCTATTACCCAGTAAGCATTTTTTACAGAAGCATATTTATACACAGCACCCTATTTTATTATCACAATTCTATAGAGCAGTGGTTATTATACATTTATTTCACAGAAGAGAACTCTCAGCAGGTGTATTTTCTTAACAAAGCTTTGCAACTAGGTGCCAGGTACTGTATTGAGGCCCTGGAATAGTGTTTGGAACATGGATATGCTTTATCTTACAATTTAGGCAAGACAGACATGCAAACAACTAAATATAACACAATCCGCTTAGGTGCAAGGTCTGTGCAATGTGCTGAGAGGCGTGGGAACCAGCCTCGAGATCCTGAGGGAGCAGCCAGGCGCAGTGGCCACACCTGTAATCCCAGTCCTTGGGAGGCTGAGACAAGAGGATCACAGGTTTGAAGCCAGCCTCAGCAACTTAGCAAGACCCTGTTTCCAAATAAAAAATAAAATAGAGCTGGGGGTGTAGCTCAGAGGTAGAATACCCTTTGGTTCAATTCCCAGCACAACAAATAAAAAAAAAGAGAGAGAGAAAGGTCCTGAGGATGGAACTTCTGAATGGGATGAGAAATGAAAGGTGAGTAGCAGCTAAGTGTAGAAAAGTAGATGCTGTTGGAGGAAGATGATCCCAAATATTCCAGAAATAAAGAATATTTTCAAAGGCCCTTAGGCTATTCAGGCATTTGCTTTAAAACTGGAACATTGAGATTCACATCAGGTGAGTAGCCACAGGGCTAGCAGAGGTGAATGGGGTCAGTGAAGTAAGAGTGTACTGGGCGTGGGGTGCACACCTGTAATCCCAGTCCTTGGGAGGCTGAGACAGGAGGATCACAGGTTTGAGGCCAGCTTCTGCAATTTAGTGAGACCCTCAGCAACCAATGAGACTGTGTTTCAAAAAAATAGGGCTGGGGTTATAGCTTGGAGGTAGAATGCCCCTGGGTTCAATTTCCAGCACAAAAAAAAAAAAGAAGGAGGAGGAGGAGGAGGAGATGGAGGAGGAGAAGGAGAGGAGAAGGGGGGCATTGAAGACTGTACCCTGAACCACGGCTTGGTTAATGTTGCTCAGATTGCTTTTATCACCTTGAGAAGGTTTTGACATCCTCGGGATACATTGATTTTAGTTTGTTCATTATGAGATCGAATGATGGCAGTTTCTGCTGCATCCAACGTGGTGTGAATCATTAAAATGTTGAAACCACTCATACTAGTTTATTCTTGTCCTGGCCAGAAGTTAGTAACCTAGCTGGAACCTCAAATACGATGGTAATTTGGTCTGAAAATAAATAATAGATTATGTTAATACAGACAGGGATTAGATAATGAGAAGCAGGCTTCCTAGTACAGCAGCATGTTTAGTGGTTTATTTGTGAATCAAAAAAGCCAGGAAATTGTTATAAAAACAGAAACTGATCCTAAAATTGCTCCTCTGGGTATTCTTAATATTTCATAAATTATAAATCAGGATAAATAAGGCAAAAGCTATGTATTCCAAAGAGTTAAATTATTTTATAATTTTGGCCAGGTGTGGTGGTGCACACCTGTAATCCCAGCACTTGGGAGAATGAGACAGGAGGATTTCAGGTTTGAGGACAACCTCAGCAATGTAGCAAAACTCTCAGTAACCCAGTGAGAACTTATTTCAAAATAAAATAGGGCTGGGGGTGTAGCTGAGAGGTAGAATGCCCCTGTGTTCAATCTCCTACAGTACCACCAAAGAGAAAAACAAAACATTCTGACAGAGAACTAAAAACCATAACATTTTTTTTTTTTTGGCCAAGGGGTGGGGGGATACTGGAGATTGAATCCAGAGGCATTCTACCTCAAGCCTGTTTTTATTTTTTAATTTGGAAACAGGGTCTTACTAAATTGATGCGAGCCTCACTGAGTTGCTGAGGCTGGTTTCAGACCTGTGATCCTCCTGTCTCAGCCTCCCAAGTACTGGATTACAGGTGTGCACCATCATGTTGAAAACCATAACTTTTTACTTAAGGAAATCCAGTTGGTTGTCCTCATCTTCTGCCACAGGACACGTAGACTATTGACCAACACTTAACGAGCATTTACTATGTGTGGTTTCTAAGCTCTAAATTTTTTACTTCCATATATTAGCAATTCAAATATTTTCTTCATGCCAAAATGTAGGTGTCACTTGTACAGATAAGGAAATGAGACATGGGATGGTTTGGTAATTTGCCTGATCAAACAGCAGGCAGGCCAAGAAGCTGCAACTAAAATTTCTCTGTCCTCATTTGGTAGCTAAGCATATGTGAAGCTTTCTACAATCTTTATTTATCCCATTAAGTGTAAATATTTATACATTTTCCTACAGAAATGCTTGTAATTGCAAAATACTACCCCAAATCCTGCTTAGGAGACCTGATAGAGGATGCCTGTAGTGTCTTATGTGTATTCTGAACCACATCTGGCCTAAAGGGCTTCGAGGAAGGGACTTTAGACCTACACAATTCATCTATTAATTAATAATTAATTAATATAACAACATATTAATAATTAACTTAGCATACCCATTAAAATTAAAATTTGCATTTTCTAGGCATCAATATAAAGGAAGGGGGGAATCTCAAGTGTGAGTCAGTTGGCCCATGGTGTAGAGAGAATCACGTTGCTCCTACCGGACCATGGCGTATGGTCTAGGGCATATGGTCTAGAGGTTAGTGCACTCAGAATGTGAAACACTGAACTAAGCAAGAACGTGACAAGGGACCCAGTTTGAATCTTTTTCTTGCAGTTTAATGAATTATATGACCTTGAGCAAATTACCAAGCAACTCTGTAACACTGTGATAACAGTTTCTGCCCCCAGGTTACTGTGAGGATTGAATAATAAGATAATGTGGGTCTTTACACCTGGCCCCTTGGTAGGCATATAGTAAATGTAGCTGTTATTAAGCCAGATAATTATACATAGGGATAATACTTTTCTATCAAAGCAACTAATATAGATTAGATAAATGCCTCCATAAAAGCTAAACATGCTGACATATATAGAAGTATGCATGACATGGAAAGTACCCCAATGTTTTATGAGATAAGGGTCCTGCAGTGGTGGGGCTCACCTTCTGGAAGGGGGCTTTGGAGATGACTTTTTGTCATGTAACTGTGAAATGATTCTAAACACATGATTTGCTACGTGAGTGAGATGTGTTTACTGTGATAAGAACACTGAGTGTGACCCCTTTCCTCTACAATGGTACAGCACACCTTATCAGACCCCATATGTGAATCTTTGGCCTCCACTACTGGTCCCCCAAACATTAATGATTTTGTCAGACACATTGAGAGTTCAAGCTGTTGGGGGCTGCTCTGTGGCAGCCTCCAGGCAATCCTTCAAACCTCACCAGCCAACACCAGCACACTTGCCGGCTTCCGGGAACCTTGTGAGTTGTCACGGTTGTGTGCAGTGTTCGTCAAATTGCCTCTTCCACGAACTGCTCACAGAAAGGTATATCTCGCCGGGTGTGGTGGCACACACCTGTAATCCCAGTACTTGGGAGGCCGAGACAGGAGGATCACAGGTTTGAGGACAGCCTCAGCAATGTAGGGAGACTCTCAGCAACTTGGTGAGACCCTGTCTCAAAATAAAAAATGATAAAAGGGCTGGGGGTATAGCTGGGAGGTAGAGTACCCCTGATTCAAACCCCAGTAGCACACACACACAAAAGAAAGGTATACTTCAAACTTTAATTATATTTTACCTCCATCCAAGCCTGCTTCTATCCTAATTGAACAGCTAGACTTTAATAATTACTCTGTATATAAAATTGGAACTCACTATGAGGTTAATGCACCTCTTCTGTGGAGTGTATCCCCTGTGAGTTTTCTTCTCATTATTCTCCATTTCTTTAAGCACTGAAAAAAAATATCATTGGCAATAAATTGTCTGATTCATGCAAACTTTGATCATCTTATTTTTACCATAGGAAAATTTTTTAAAAAAAGTAAATTAAAGTCAATGTTAAAAGATGCTTAGTATTATGGAGAGGAAAAAAGTGGAACTAGATTGAAATAGGTCTTGAGGGAGTGTGCAGGCACGAGTTGCAAAGGTGAGAGGGTGGTTAATATGGGCCTCATTAAGAAAGTGACATTTGAGCCAGGCGTGGTGGCACTTGCTTGTAATCCCAGTACTTGGGAGGCTGAGATAGGAGGATCACAGGTTTGAGGATAGCCTCAACAAGTAGTGAGACTCCATCAACCTAGTGAGACACTGTTTCAAACAAAATTAAATAGGGCTGGAAGTGGAGCTCAGAAGTAGAATGCCCCTGGGTGGTTCAATCCCCAGTACCACAAAAAAGAAAAAGAAAAAAGAAAGTGACATTTGATCTGAGACTTAAAGAAAGGGCCAAGGGGATCATGTAGAGTATTCCAGGAAAATCCAGGTCCATGCCCTAAGGCAAGAACTGCCTGCTTCATAGGATAACCACCCAAAATATGCCTGGAGTCCTGCGATGGGGGAAGGGGAAACTGGATAGTAGATGGACTCAGACAGAGGAAGATAGTGGAGGTTCGGTTCACACAGACCATGTAAGATATTACACAAACTTCAAAGAGTTTCTCTGAATACTATGTACCTGTGCTTCTTTTTTTTTTCTTTCTTTTGCGTGTGTGTGTGTGTGACTGAGGATTGAACCCAGGGACATTCTACCTCCGAACTACAACCCCAGCCCTTTTTATTTTTTATTATTTTTGGGGGGCTGTGTGTGGTACTGGGGATTGAACACAGGGGCATTCTACCTCTGAGCTATACCCCCAGCCCTATTTTTTATTCTTTCTTTCTTTATTTTTTTTTCAGGTACTGGGGTTTGAACCCAGGGGTTTTCTACCTTCGAGCTATACTCCCAGCCCTATTTTTATTCTCTATTTTGAAACAGGGTCTCACTAAATTGCAGAGGGCCTCACTAGGTAGCTGAGGCTGGCCGCGAACCCCGATCCTCCTGTCTCAGCCTCCCAAGTACTGGGATTACAAGTGTGTGCCACCACTCTCAGTCTATTTTTTATTTTGAAATAGGATCTCACCCAGGGGCATTCTACCTCTGAGCTACACCCCTACTCCTTTTTATTTTTTATTTTGAAACAGGATCTCGCTAAGTTGCTGAGGCTGGCCTCGATCCTGCAATCCTCCTGTCTCAGTGTCCCAAGTACTGGGATTACAGGCATGCACCACCAGGCATGCACTTCAATTTTTTTTTCTTTGTGGTGCTGAGGACTGAACCCAGGGGCATTTTACCTCCAAGCTACACCCTCAGCCCTATTTTAATTTTAATTTTGAAACAGGGTCTTACTAAGTTGCTGACAGCCTTACTAAGTTGCTGAGGCTGGCTTCGAACCTGTGATCCTCCTGTTTCAGTTTCCTAAGTACTGGGATTACAGATGTGCACCACCACACCTGGCTTGCACTTCTATTTTAAATATATTTGTTCCTGTGTATCCATGGGTTCCATATCCACAGATTCAATTAACCATGAATCCGAAATATTCAGGAAGAAAAGATTGCATCTATATTGAATGGATATAGACATTTTTTTCTTCTCATTATTACCTAAACAATACAGTTTAACAACTATTTTTTTCAGTACTGGGGATTGAACCCACGGTCATTCTACCTCCGAGCTATACCCCCCAGCCCTATTTTTTATTCTTTATTTTGAAACAGGGTCTCTCTAAGTTGCTGAGGGCCTCACTAAGTAGCTGAGATCCTCCTGTCTCAGCCTCCCAAGTACTGGGATTACAAGCGTGCGCCACCACGCCCGGCTAACAACTATTTATGTAACCTTTAACATTATGTTAGGTATTAGATTCGATCTAGAGATGATTCGAAGTAAATGAGAGGATGAACATAAGTTTTGTGCAAATATAAGGAACTTGCGCAACCTCAGGTGATCCCAAATCAATCCCTCGTGAATACCAAGGGCCAACTGTATTCTGTTCCAGAGGTCAGCAAACCTTTTCTGGTCCAGACAGTGAATTTTAAACGTTACGGTCTGTATGATCTCTATGGCAGGTATTCAGCTCAGACCCTGTGACATGAAAACCACAGGCAGTGTGTGAATGAATGAGCACTGCTGGGTTCCAATAAAATTTTATATATAAGAAAAGGCAACAGGCCACATTTTACTCATTGGCCGTAGTTTGCTGACCCCTATTTTGGCTTAACTTAGAAACAAAATTTTTTACCCCTGTGTTTTCTTCTAGAAGTTTCATTGTTTTTACATTTGGGTCTATCACCCATTTTGAGGTTGTTTGGTGTATGTTGTTAGCCAAGAATTGAGTGTATATATATTGGGGGGGGTACTGGGAAATGAACCCAGGGGCATTCTACCTCTGAGCCACACTCCCAGCCCTGTTTTATTTTGAAATAGGGTCTTGCTAATTTGCTGAAATTCTGGCTAAATTGCTGAGACTGGCCTCGAACCTGGGATCCTCCTGTCTCCGGCCTCCCAGGTACTGAGATTACAGGCTAGCATCACCATGCCAGGCTGAGTGTATGTGTTTAAACCTATTGCTAATCTAATCATTCAGCACTAGTTGTTGAAATGATTATCCTTTCCTTTCACCTCGACCTTCTGTCTAAAGTCATTTGAACTGGGCACAGTTGGTGCATGCCTGTAACCCCAGCTACTCAGGAGTCTAAGGCTGGCAGGTCACAAGTTTGAGGCCATTCTGAGCGATTTAGTGAGACCTTGTCTCAAAATAAAAAATAAAAAGGGCTGGGATGTATCTCAGTGGTAGAGTGCCCCTGGGTTCAATCCTTAATACCAAAGGAAAAAAATGAATATATATGTGTGTGTATATTTTAGACTCTATATTCCATCCACTGATTTCTTGTCTACTTTTATGCAAACATAATGCAAATATATACTTGGCATCAAGTAATCTAAGACCTTTAATTTTGTTCTTATTCAAAATTGTTTTGGCTAGTCCATGTCCTTTGTGTTTTCATATGTATTTTAGGATCGACTTACTAATTTCTACAAAGTCTTTTGGATACTCATCCATACTGCATTGCCTCTGTGGATCAATTGGGGGAGGATTTACTTTTTAACAAAGCTTTCTTTAAAAAAGAATAATAAAACTACAAACCTTACAAGAAATAGACATTGAAAAAATTCACTTCAAAATTCAAAAGGCACAAAGTCCAAAAGAGCAAACCATAATCTGAGAAAAAAATATATGTAAAATATATATGTAGCCGGGCGTGATGGTGCACCCCTGTAATCCCAGTACTTGGGAGGCTGAGACGGGAGAACCGCAGGTTTGAGGACACCCTCAGCAAGTATTGAGACTCTCATCAACCTAGAGAGAACCTATTTACAAATAAATAAAATCGGGCTGGGGGTGTAGCACGAAGGTAGAATGCCTCTGGGTTCAATCCCCAGTACCACACACACACCCCAAAAAAACCATATATCTCATAAAGGACTTGAGCTGGGTGTGGTGGTGCATGCCTGTAATCACAGTACTTGGGAGGCTGAGACAGGAGGATCGCAGGTTCACGGCCAGCCTCAGCTGCTTAGTGAGGCCCTCCGCAACTTAGAGAGACTCTGTTTCAAAATAAAGAATAAAAAATAGGGCTGGGGGGGTGTAGCTCGGAGGTAAAATGCCCCTGGGTTCAATCCCCAGTACCGCAAAAAAAAAAAAAGACAGCCTCAGCAAGTAATGAGATTCTTAGCAACCTAGTGAGACCCTCTGTCAGAACAAAACATCAAAAGGGCTAGAGGTGTATCTCAGTACCCCCCTCACACACAGGACTTGTATCTAGAATTAATAAAAACACTTTTAAACTGGGCGTGGTGGCGCGCACCTGTAATCCCAGTACTTGGAAGGCTGAGACAGGAGGGTGGAGGATCAAAGTCAGCCTCGGCAACTTAATAAGGCTTTTAGCAACTTAGCAAGACACTGTTTTCAAACAGAAAATAAAATAGGGCTGGGGGATAGCCTGCAAGTAGAAGGCCCAGGGTTCCACCCCCAGTACCACAAAAAACAAAAACAAACAAAAAATAAAGTACTCGTATATATCTCAATAATAAAAATTAAGATAAACCTAATTAAAAACTGGGCAAAGCCGGGCATGGTGGTGCATGCTTGTAATTCCAGTACTTGGGAGGCGGAGACCAGAGGATCTGGGTTCACGGCCAGCCTCAGCTACTTAGTGAGGCCCTCCGCAACTTAGTGAGACCCGGTTTCAAAATAAAGTACAAAAAATAGGGCCGGGGGTGTAGCTCAGAGGTAGAACACCCTTGGGTTCAATCCCTGGTACTGCAAAAAAAAAAAAAAAAAACCTGGGCAAAACCGGGCACACGCTTGTAATTCCAGTACTTGGGAGGCTGAGACAGGAGGATCATAGGTTCGAGGACAGCCTCAGCAAGTAGTAAGACTCTCATCAACCTAGCGAGACCCTATTTCAAAATAAAAATAAAACAGGGCTGGGGGTGTAACTCAGAGGAAGAATGTCCCCATGTTCAATCCCCAGTACCAAAAAATAAAACTGGGCAAAAGATTTGAATACACAGTTCACCAGAAAGGCAAGTGAGCACGTAAAAACATGATTAACATTATTAGCTATTGGGAAAATGCAAACTAAATCATAGTGAGTTATCATTACAAAATCAACATAGTGGTTGAGATTAAAAAGACTAACAAGCCACCAGCCAGGTGTGGTGGCGCAGGCCGTAATCTCAGTACTTGGGAGGCTGAGACAGGAGGATCGCAGGTTCGTGGCCAGCCTCAGCTACTTAGTGAGGGCCCTCTGCAGCTTAGCAAGAGCCTGTTTCAAAATAAAGAATGAAAAATAGGGCTGGGGGTGTAGCTTGGAGGTAGAATGCCCCTGGGTTCAGTCCCCAGTGCAGTAAAAAAAAGAAAAAAAAGACTAACAATATCAACCTTTGTCAAGGGCATGAAGAAACTGTTAATGCTCACAAATTCCTAAATGCAAATTGAAAACAGGCAGTTTCTATAAAAATTTACCATGCTCTCATACAAAACCCAGCAAACCCCTCCCGGGTGCTTGACCAACTGAAATGAAATCATTTTCACACAAAGACTTGCACTGGAAAGTTCATAGCAGCTTATTCAGCATTCTATTCCAAAACTGAAATAACTCAAATACCTGCCAACTGGTGAATGGATAAACAATTGTGGTACACACATTCAGTGGCATACCTCTGTGCAGGCAAAAGGAATGGGTTACTATTAGTGAAACTCTCAGCAATTTAGCAACACCCTGTTTCAAAATAAGAAATTAAATAAGGCTGGGGTAAAGCTCAGGGGTAGAACACCATGGGTTCAATCCCCAGTACCTTGGAAAACATAAATAAATAAAATGAAAACAGAATTTCCCACACATTGCTTCTTATTTACTTTGCAAGTTACAATGCTTACTGCAAGTGTGAGTGTGACCTAGGTCTTACTTTGTTTAGCAAAGCTTCTCTTCAAGATAAAGACAAAGACAAATCCACGTACCCGTTTCATGAGGTAAGGAAAGATAAGTATATATTTATTCCAAGGAACGATAAGTACATATTTATACCATGGGAATGCTCATCGTTCAGAAGAAATTAAGTTTTAATGGAAATATTCAATATGTTAAAAAACATGCTTGAACTACTTTTTTTGTGTGTGTGGTACTGGGGATTGAACCCAGGGGCATTCTACCTCTGAGCTACACCCCCGGCCCTATTTTTTATCCTTTATTTTGAAACCAGGTCTCACGAAGTTGTGGAAGCCTCACTAATTAGCTGAGGCTGGCTGCGAACCCGGATCCTCCGGTCTCCGCTTCCCAAGTACTGGGATTATAAGCGTGTGCCACCACGCCTGGCTTTGAACTACTTCTATTCACTTCCTAACAATGTAGTTTGGAAATTCAAGATTAGTCTTACTGTATTTAAGAAGTATGATCTTCTATGCAGGTTAAACTTTTAGATGCAGAAAAATGTACTATTTGCTACACGTTGATATGGATTTTGATTTTCAGAAGAGCAAATGATATGAATATATACTGTCGCCTTGGCCTATGTGGAGGAGAAAAGGCAATATTTTCTCCCCACCCATTGCAAGGTTCTCGGCTAACATCCCTATAACAAAGACAGATTAACAAGAGAAAAGCCTAACAAGTTGATTTAATGTAAGTTTTACATAACATGAGAGCCTTTGGAAATGAAGACTAGAAGAGCCAGGGAAAACTCTTTTTTTTTTTAGTTTGTGGTACTGGGGATTGAACCCAGGGGCATTCTACCTCTGAGCTCCATCCCCAGCCCTATTTTTTATTCTTTTATTTTGAAACAGGGTCTCACTAAGTTGCGGAGGGCCTCACTAA
>PVJS01011917.1:0-44792 GCA_004027185.1 Glis glis
GTAGCGCGGAGGTAGAACGCCCCTGTGTTCAATCCTCGGTACCGCAAAAAAAAAAAAAAGAATCTTTTCTTTTTTTATTGGGAATTGAACCCAGGGACATTCTACCTCTGACCTACACTCCCAGCCCTATTTTATTTTTTATTTTGAAACGGGGTCTCACTAAGTTGCTGAGGCTGGCCTTGAACCAGTAATCCTCCTGTCTCAGCCTCAAGCCCTGGGATTGTAGGCATGTGCCACCACACAGGCTTTCAGAATCTTTCTTAACACCATGCATCTAGGCATTTACCAAGAATTCTAATGTGCCCTGGAATTCCAATCTATTGGTTCTACTTGGGACAGAACAACAACGAAATCACTTTGGAGGTGTATTCTTCGGCTGACTATGGCTAGTGGGTGAGGCTGCCCATGGAGGCCGTTTTCAACAGAGGGCTCTGTTCCTTGGCACCTGCAGGCTTGTTAGGCCATTACTCCAAGAGAGAGCACTTGAATGACAGACACAGAGCCAGTGTTTACCCTGTGGGGCTCCTGACACACACAATATCTGTCAACACTTCCTATCAGTCTCCTGCTTATGCAGCCTGTTTTTTTTTTCTTTTGGCCTGATGTATTCATCACCAGGCTGCAGACACCTAGTTAATCCATTTAGAACCTATCAGCTCTGTTCATCGGCTCATAAACCTATTACCTTGCAGGCGCAGTTCTGAGGGACACAGGTGCCAGGCCAGTGCACAGAACCCAATTGAGCTGTGTAGCAGGCAGTGCGGGCCTCCTAATCACAATTCTGACTGCACCGGGAATTGCCCGTGTTATGTGGTAGCAGACACTTTATTAAATATCGATTTAAATCACGGCCTTTAATCAAATCTGATAGAAGACCTTTTTCACCTTCGCCCCTCCTCGGCTCCTCCCCGCCCTCCTCCTTTTCCAATCAGCCTGTCGGTGACATCGGAGCTGGGGAATGAATAGTTAGCAAGAGGTTCGCAGCAGACCCTCGGCAGTAATGAGGCATTTGTGATAATCGAGTGACGAAATGTAAATGGGCAGTGATGGGCAATTACATCCACGAGGGAACCATCAGCGTGGCTTCTTTCCTCACATAGATGAGCTCAGTCCCTCTCTGTCTGTCATGCCCATGGCCAGCTTCACCGGGAGGCAAGATGCTGAGCAGAGGTGAGGCTAGGCCAGGCTGGGTGGGGAGCTGGGAATCGGCAGACCCAGGGTCCTGTGCAGCGGCTCCAACACCCAGCCTTGTTGTTTATCTGTCTGCTTCCCACCTCGGCCCCTCCTCTCCCTTGCCCTCCCTGGAGGATGCTAGGACTCATTTACAGAGCTGTTTGAAAGCCTTTTCCTTCTGCTAAGGAGGTCAAGGTGATGCTGGGCCCCGGGGTTACCCTGAACAACTGTGCGGTATGACTGGGGCCGGCTGGATGTGAGCAGAGCCCACAGCCAAGAAATGGGACACTTGCCAGGAAACACGAATGCCACCGCTGTTCGTGTCATCTTTGTAGTCATGCAATAGTGGCGAGAAAGATGCATGCTTTTCCAGGAAACAGAGTTGCTCAGCACATCTGCCATTGATCCACCCAGTGCTGACACAATCTGGCATTGCGTGCGGGCTGGGTTTGCAGCAGACCTGGGATGGTCCACCCATTGCAGGCCATGTCTCTGAATAGGGAAAATGTTCTGTGATTTAAAAAAATTAAAAGTAATTGAAGAAAAAAATAAGCTGCCCTTGACATAGGAAATATATTATTAAGGTGTTTTAAGAACGCATAGCAAATGAACTTCTGCTTCACTAATGTGATTATATAATTCATCTATAGATATCTTAAAAATTAAATATATATTCCTCATAAATATCTTTAACAGGTAAAACAGTTAAATGTTGATGTACAGATGCAAGGAATCAGCAATATGAAAACCAATTTTAATGAATTTTTATCAAAGCCCAATAATAAAATGTATTAGAAATTTCTAAACCTACAAAAAAGTTAATAAATTTGAATATGATATTACCAGTTTTGAGGTAGAGCAACAACCATTTCTCTTCTATCTTGTAATTTGAACTTTCCATTCTTAAATAGCTATTCAGCCAGAGTTGGTAAATTATAATAAAATATTAGGCTTGAGCCAGTTGCTCATACCTGTAATCCTAGTACTTGGGAAGCTGAGACAGGAGGATCGCAGGATCCAGGCCAGCCTCAGCAACTTAGTAAGACCCTCAGCAACTTAGCGAGACCATGTTTCAAAATAAAAAAATAAATAAATAGGGCTGGTGGGTAGCTTGGAGGTAGAATGTCTCTGGGTCAATCCACAGTACCCAAAATAAGTAAATAAATAAATTAAAATAAAATAAAATACTAGGCCAAATTCTGTCAATAGGGCAATTTGTTCAATTTATATGATTATGGCTCAATATGAGAAATACCCAAAGAAAATTTGAGAATTAGTCAAACTTTTTCAATTTTCCAATTTGTTTTTCAGTGCTCTTTTTTCCTTTGAATATTCCTTTCAGCGTGTTCAGTTTTTGGAAAGCTAATGTTTATAGATAGATTCTTCTTTGTGTTCTTGAATACATTTGCAAAGTCCAGCAAAATGGCTCAAAGAAATTGATGAATTGAGTTGTGGTGAATTGGCCATTTAGTATTTCACATATTCAGTAAGTAGCCTTTTTGCAAGCGGCCTTTTGTTCAGTTGGCTTTCAAAAATTTGAATGCACCAGGCATGGTGGCCCATGCCTGTAATCCCAGTACTTGGAAGGCTGAGACAGGAGTATCTCAGGCAAGTTCAAGGACAGCCTCAGCAACTTAGTGAGGCCCTTGGCAACTTAGCAAGACCCTGTTTCAAAATAAAAAATAGGGCTAGGGATGTAGCTCAGAGGTAAAATGCCCCTGGGTTCAATCTCCAGTACCAAATAAATAAATAAATAAATAAATAAATAAGTTAATTAATTAATTAAAAAATTGAATGTACTTAGGAGACCAAAGTGATTGTCGCAAATGACAATCTCACCTAACTTTAAAACAATGAATATTATTTACTAAATTAGTATAGAAAGTGGTGTCTCAAATGTTGATCCTGGTTCGCTGCAAGAACCTTAATCTTTTGACTAAGGTGTTTACCTGAAATTTATGAGGCAGCAAATATGTAGGAAATAATAAAAAAATTTAAATACACTATGGCATAAAACAGCCTTTCTGTGGGTATTTTATATTCCAGTAACCTTATTTCCTTCAACTCCAAAACTTGTTGGTCTTCTGGGTGATTGAAATGTGGTAGTTCCCTACAGATGCCACGTAATTTCACATATTTCTCCCTTGGTTTATGCAGGTCTTTCTGTCCTGAGGATTCCAACCTTATGTCCCTCTTTGCCTTCTCAGCCTTCATCAGTGCTCAGTGTCAGCATCCTTCCTCCTTAAGAAGGCTCGCCAAGTTCCCAAGACTGCAATTTTTGTTTATTTTCTCAGCATTTCTTTCTTAGTTCTGTTTAGCATATTTCATTCATAGTGAAGTCCTTGGAATGTACGAGTCCAAGATGAATTTGTAGGTTTGTATCTGTTCTATGTAGTTTATTGCCTAGAGAGAGTAGTTTCTCAATGAAAGTTTATTAAATAGAGATAGTTTTAACCTACTTCTTTGACTTCATAATTACTCAAACTTCAGCCTACTTGCATCTTAACCTTGTCATTTTCTTTCTCTTAAAATATCATGCTCAGAAAACACACAGCGAATCTAAGTTCCTGTGAGGTCATGTGTTCATAAAGTCTTTTAAAAATTTCCCTCTTCCTTTCTGGTGGAATAAAACCCAATCTTGCCGGTCGTGGTGGTGCATGCTTGTAATCCTAGTACTTGGGAGGCTGAGACAGCAGGATTGCAGGTTCAAAGCCAGCCTCAGCAATTTAGTGAGGCTCTCCGGAACCTAGTGAGACCCTGTTTCCAAATAAGAAATAAAATCGGTTTGGGGGTGTAGCTTGGAGGTAAAATGCCTCTGGGTTCAATTCCCAGTACCACAAAATAAATATGAATAAGTAAATAAACAAATAAATAAATCCGATCTTTCCAGTACAATTATTTTCCTGAGCATCTGACAGAAGCAAAGGTCTAGTCCCATCAGTTAAAGGATGCTTCCTTTGTGGTTTCTTAAAAAATTTGCTTTCAAAAACAGTTTGCTTTTATACGGGGCGTAAAACTTGCAAGCAATGGCAACACAAGAATAGCTGACCTACTTAGGAGAATGAGCTGTGTTACACAGTATGAACCATGGATTCGAATTTAAAGTTTCATGATAATAGATCCTTTTAGATATATTAATTGGCATGTGTCACCCATTAACCAAAAAAAATAAAAATAAAAAAAGAGGATGACTACTAACTCATACTTTTAAATCTGGCTAAAAATCCCATAATAGCTTAATAGCTATTGCTCCAATTCAGATTGCTCTTGCCCACAATTCATTCTGAACAAGAGGGCTAAAAGGTACTAGTGTTGGGCTATTTCTTATGTTCAATGTTTTAGGCTATTTCTTCTGATCATTTTTTGTGACTTTTACTTCATGTTGATTTTTTAGTATTATTTCACTGGTGCTTAGTGGCTCTACTGTAGGAAAAAAAAATGAAACTTAATCCAGTCAGTTCCATGAATCTGGGGATGGGAGGAAGATACATCTTGTAATAAAAGGTTAGTAAAATTAGACGGAAATTTGCATATTATACTTTTCAGTTACCCCTGTTATTGTGAGCTGGGTTTATTATGAGTCATTCTGAAGGATGACTAATTTCAAATGCGCATATGCCATTTTTTTCATTCATTATTTTCTAAAAAGCTGATAACACACAGCCTAAAGGCCATACTTAAGCTATCACCCTAAAGAAATATAAAGAAACTCATTTGAGTCTTTTGGAAATAACATCGGTCTATTATATACGGCACATATTGACAATTTATTTCACTTCCAAACTATCACACAACCCATCCTGCAGTTATTCATGGATGTGGTTTAGAAGAGGTTATTTTCCCCCTGACAAAAATGGGCCATTTTTCCCTGTTTAGCAAAATCTGGAACACAGATCATTATAGTGCTTTTGGCAGCTAATTTGAACATCAGTGACTCAACTTTGAGAAGAATCTTTTTTTCTGCCCTAAAGAATCTCTGAGTTTTCAGACTCCAGTAATTGAAAAATCCCCAAACACTCACTCACAGAGGAGATACACATTACTGCAGGAGCAGTCTACAAATTGTAAAGTATTCAATTTACATCCCTAGCACCTCAGGGCAGTTCTGAAGAATTTATATCTTTGGGAACCTTTGAACTAACAAAAGATAACATTTCACAGTAAAGTCTACTTGCATAAAAGTTTTTAACTCCCTTCTTTCCTTTTTCAAAGGAGCTACTTCCTTCTTTTGTTGGCAATTCCGACTAGGAAGAGTTTATATTCACTGAGATACAACCATAAAAAAGGATTGGAGAGTAGAAACAAAAGAAATAGAAGAAAAAACAGGACTATCTTTCTGGCCAAAAAACATTATGCCTGAATTTATATGAAATTTTCCTGAGCCACTGTGCCTAGTTCTTGTAACTCTTTAAAATAACAAAAATCCCCAAATTTTAATTTTATTATTGTTCTTAAAATTAAAGAAAAAAATTAATGGGTAGATTTTGAAGGGATCTTGTTGCTTTGAAGCATTAAAATTTAGAGCATCTATGAAGTCAATCCCTTGTTCAAAAGGTTCAGATTAACAAATAAAAACTCTACTCCTTGCTAATTACCAACGGGTACTTCCACAGCCAATGAACCTTAAATGATTCATTTAATTTAAAAAATATGGTTCTATAGTATTTGGTTCTTCTTATTTTCCGGCTTTTGTAAATGAAGCAGTAAGAAATTTGCAATGGATTAAATTGGACCTATATTTTCTAGGTAGGAAATGATCTTTTTCTGTTCCTTCCTCTGGCTTTTTGATCAAAGATGATTTCTTGTAGAGTAATTACTAATCTTCTGACATCTGTGGCTCAGGCCAATTTTAGCATTTGAACTGAAAATAGAAAAAAAGCAAAGAAAAACTCCTCTATGAGACCCTTTCTTAATTCTTTAATTAGCATATTCATTACCAACACTATGGTGATAATCATGACATACTTTAAATGCAATAATTTGGTAAACTCTTTTTTTCCGTAGGTTAAAAATTGATCAATGTTTCTGTTAACTAATAACCCAGGAATCAACAATCTCATAAAACTGGCTTATTCAGCCCAGAAAATTAGGCAATCCATCATGACTGATTTGCTCACATTTCCCCAGCAAATAAGTGAGATGGAAACTTTAAAACCAATAAGATAATGCATTTTACAAATTCAACTGAGAGAGATGGATAAACTAAGATGCCACTGGCATCGGCTACAAAAAAAAAAATCTGTCGTGTTTCCAATTATTTGAGCAGTTTTTTTTTTTTTTACTCCAGTTTGCTGCCAGCCTGGCTGCATCTAGCCCCCTCCTCCTGTTTTTTTCAAACCAAATCATCAGGTCTTAAATCAGAACAAGCTCATCATATCATACTATGAAAGGCCATCAGGGGATAAAGGACACCAGATGTTATATGAGTTTTCTTTTAGGCTTTCATTTCAGCCTTCCTGCATTCCCCATGCTGCTTTTTACTTGTCAGAAACTAAAATGTGCTTTGATAGATAACAACCCTATTTTCTTCACTGGCTGAGCTTAGAGAATACCATTAAGTATTGATATCTAGGGTGCTTGACTAGGGAATGCAAACACAGCAGTCCCAAAATTGGGGTTCTGTTGCGTTATTTTCCATGCCAAGATTTTTGAAAGACTCCAAATTAATTTTGTTTTCCTGAGGAAAAAGAAGATGGTAGTTTTTGTTGTGAGAGATGAAAGGATGAGGACCCAAGGCAGATCCTTGGCGGTCTGTCTGCTTCCTCCTGCAGATCTCAGCACACGTCCAGGACTCCCGACACCCCCGGGAAGCATGCAGAGGTGAATTTTGGAAATGAAACTCTGGCCCCAGCATGCTAAAGCGAATTATTCAACTGCTCCCTTACTTTGAGAGATTAGCATTTGTAGAACTCTGGTTTTATTAACAAAGAAGGGAAAAATAAACAAAGGGATCTTCCATCATCAATTGAGTTTCAGAGACAGCCCCATCCTGTTTCATGAGGACAATTCTTGGACACATGGCAAGCTGGAAAGTCTTGTGTCACCCATGAGGGGGCTCAAGGTCAACCACTGGTGACATAGTGGTTATAATAGTGGCAGGAACTAGCTTACTCCTCCCTGGCTTCCAAGGAAACTGTTTTAGAAAAACTTTCATAGACATTGCAGAATATGTGTTGTGAAGGATGCATGCACACATCCTCCTTGTGGCTAGCATATGCTCCGCCTGAGAGATAGACAAAGAACAGTTAAATAAGAGATGTTTACCTACCTATAGGGGTCCTCAGGTAATGTAGGTAGAAAAATACCATGATTCATGCTTTCTTTCTTTTTTCTTTTTTTTTTTGTACTGGGGATTGAACCCAGGGCAATTCTACCCATGAGCTACACTCCCAACCCATTTTATTTTTTGTTTTGAAACAGGGTCTCCCCAAGTTGCTGAGGCTGACCTCAAACTTGCCATCCTCCTGTCTCAGCCTCCCACGTATCATGTTTTATAGAATAAACCATAATCCTGAATTGGAGGTGAATACTCCCTCTCCCCCAGGAAATACTAGGCACTGTCTGGAGTCACCTCTGGTTGTCCTGATTGGAGGACTTAAGACAGAGGGGTTTGTTTGCCTGGCATCTAATGGGTAGCAGCCAGGGATACTGCTAAATTCCTACAAAGCACGGGACAGCCCCTCACAATTATCCAGTCCCATATGCCAATGCTGGCAAGGCTGAGAAATCCTGGAGCAAAATATTCAAATGATAAAGTGTGCACTGTTACCAGGTGCAGGGACAGTGGAGGTGGGAGGTGGTGTGAGAATCCATTGGCTAGTTGGTTCAGAGAAAACTGGGAAGGGTGGGAACACTAGAATCCTTCTTTATGCTTCATGTAGGTGACACAAGTTTAAACCTAAAGCAATTTTCAGGGCTCATCTAACCTACTTAAAATCTTGTGTGGCCAGTGGCCAGAAATTATTTAAAATTTTCTGGCAATATTAAACTATATGATCAAAAGGCACCCAGCTGCTCAGATTAAATCCTGCAATTGCCCGTGAACCAGATATAACTAAATGGTACATGGTGGCTACTAGATAAATGTTCATTTAATGAACAAAAGAATAATTGGTTTTTAATTGAATTGAATAAACAAATAAGCTAACTATTGCTGGATGTCCACACTTGGAGAGGTTTACTGACTCTTCCATAGTCACTAAGCTCAGTGAATGGTTTAATGACTAGTACCTTGGGGATTTTAAGGGGTGCATACAGACTTCCGAGTTTCTGATATGTACAGAATCAGTGGGCTCACCTGTACAATCATTCTAAAGCAATATATAATCAATACGTACCCTTTAAATCTTGAAAGTTTTATGATTGTGGTCAATAGCACACCCAAAATTATAACATAAAGTACATTAGTATTTTGTACTTTGTCTTATTTTCAAAGACTAAAAAGTAAGAAAGATTTAGTCACATCAAGTAGGTCAAAACATAAAATTGCTCATACTCAACCTTGTGACCTATAAGATAACAATTTCTTATGGTTCAACCTAAATAAAAGAATTTTAGAATAAATAAGGCAAAATGTATTGAATGTTCAGGCACAGTGGCACACTCCTGTAATACAGGTACTTGGGAGGCTGAGACAGGAGGATCACAGGTTCAAGGCCAGCCTCAGCAGCTTAGTGAGACCCTATTATAAAATGAAAAATAAAAAGGGCTGGGCTGAGGTATGTATAGCCCAGTGGTAGAGTGCCCTTCGGTTCAGTCCTCTGTACAATATATATATTCAATATATATATTCATTCAATATATATTCAATATATATATTCATTATATATATTCACTCAATATATATGTATATATATTCATTCAATATATATGTATATATATATATATTCATTTAATATATATGTATGTGTGTATATGTATATATTCATCCATTCTTTGTGCAAACCATAGAGAACAATTTCCCTATTTGGTATCAGTGATAATCCACAGACAGCTTTATTTGATGGACAGGCATGTTCTGCTGTGTAGCTGTAAAGGATATGCAGAGAGAGGATAGCAGATGGGAGAGAAAAACTATCTGGAGAAGGGTGGAGAAATTATCCCACGGAGGACACACCGCCTTGGATAAAGACAGGTCATGGCTAGGTAAGGCCACATTCAAGCTGGCATCAAGCTCCAAGAAGGTTTAGCTCCTGTGATTGTGTGAGAGGATTTGGATATAAATAACAGTAACATGGCCTCAGATAGCAGTGTTGGATTTTACTTAGAGAAATCCACCTGAGAAAAAATACATATAAATGCCTGGTTCTATTTCATGTCAAGAAACCCTGAGTTCCTAAGACATGGGCAGAAGCAGCCAATAGGTCGGAATAAACTTTTTCTGAGGAATGCTTAGGCAAGTACAAATGGCAAGTGCCAAGTGTTCCTCAAGACTCTTTCCTTTGGCTTCCCTGGCAGTTCTCACTTTTGCTTCTCCTCCTGTCTCCCTGACCATTCATCTCCCTCCTTCACCTAATCACTTTAGCCTTGTGGTTGTCAGGAAACCATCCTGGTCATCTGCTCCTCTGATTACAGCTTTTCGAGGAGCAGCTCATGCCATGATCATAGATTGTATATACATATGTGTTCTGTCTATCAGTACTCTTTAATCTATTCTCCCCATCTGGTCTTTAAACTCCAAACATGAATCACCAACATATGATTAGAGTTGTATATAAAAGTTGTGTATACAACTTAGCACCCCAGTCCATAGGTCCCTTCCCAAACCACCACCAATTGTTATTCTTTATCCTTCTATGTTTTTAATATTGGTTAATTGGCCATTTTGTTTATATTGCCTTCTAAACTTTTTCAGGTGTCTTTTTTTTTCCTTTGCCATCACCATTTGTAGCCGCATGACCTTGGATTAGTTATTTAGCCTTACTGAGTCTTTAAATAAATTCACCTTTTAAAATCTTGACTCTATTAAATGAATTCTCCACATTGCAGCCGGAAATATGTATCTACAATACAAATCTCATCATGCCATTTCTCTGCCTAAAAATACTCATTGGAGCTCCATTCCTTCATGCTAAAATTCTATTACTTAATATGGCGTTCAATGCCATCCCTGATCTCAAAATTAGCCCCTCTCCATCTTCATTTTTTGCCACTTACCACCATCTATTTTATAATAAATTCCTGCACACGTGTTGTTTTATACCTCCATATCTTTTCTTATACTTTTTATTAATAATGGGTTATTATGGGCCTTCGGTAATAATCTCATGTTTAGTATTCTGCTCAATTTTGACTCATACTCCAATGAGAGCCCCTCTCCTCCATGTGGCATCCAAGGACACCTTTGTTTAGGCCAAATGCCTTCTTTTTCTATTTTCTGATAGCGTCCCGTACCTTCATTGAATTGGTAGGACGATGGTAATTTTCAAACTGTGCTGAATTGCTCATTTCATTAACATTTCATAGTAGGTAACGATGAGGGAGAAACCAAAGGTAGTGGTTAAATTGAATAGATTTTACCCCCAATAAGCACCGAACAAAGAGTAGGCAATGGTAAAAATAACATTTTTCATGCTAAGAATTCAAAACTCAGCATTTCTGAATTTGGTAGATTTTGACTAAATAGTGTGTGTGTGTGTGTGTGTGTGTGTAGAAATTTACATGTATTTAATTTTCCCTAAAGGTAGATATTCATACTTATCTAGCATATACATCTCTACTGATATGTATACTTATAATCTGCCTATAAAAAAACCTTCTTTTTCTGGAACCATAAATAGTAAGATGCTAAATCTTCCGATCCTGCCTTCCCCACTTGTGTTAGGTTGAGGAATTACATGATGTACCTACGCAGCCACCTTCTGAAAAGTGGTCTGCAAGTTGTTGTTACACAGGAGAATTCAATGTAATTATCCATTGTCATCAGAGTAGACATGGAGAAGTATAAGAGGTTCTTTTTGTCACAAAGCACGTGCTGATCCTTTATCACTTGGGTATCCATCTGCGAATCAGTCATAGACAGGGGAGAGGAGATTTATTGATTGCACAACCTGAGCAGCTCTACATATGCAAGTGTCACTGTTAAGAATGGTGACGATGGCTTGACGGCAGCCTGGGACCATCATGCAAACAGTGTGAGTGGATTTTCATAAAGGGAATCTGAGACTACAGCTGGTTAATACGTGGTAAACAGGCGATGGCTCCAATTAAGCATTGTAAAGTTAAATTATAAATATACAAAGTCTAGGACCTCATGTTTTAAGAAACAAAGACAGATGACTTTCTAAAGCAGGAGATGCTGGACAAGAATTTCTGTGATATCAGAACTCATCATCCTAAAATAGAATTCAGGGAAAAAATTAAATGGATTTTTAAAAATCAGTTAACATAATGTATTACTTATTAAATTCTTTCATGGAGCAAATAGAAGACTAATTTCTCTGGAGCCATTCATGCCCCCAAAAGTTATAATTAAAGACACAAATTGAATGATTTTAATAATGATGAACGTTCACCTTTTTAGTGCTTAGGTATGGTAATATGATAGTCACAGAAGGACTCCATCTTCCATTTTCATTTAACTTTCCCTCCTGGGACTTATAAGGGCACTTTTCCTCATTTATTTATTTATGCATATGAAACTATCAGAAGCTGAGCGGCTGTTTTTTAAAGACAGAATTAATCCCAATTATTTAAAAAAGCATAGTAGGGATTCAAGGATTTCTGAATTTCCCAGCTTGCACATCTATGAATGTTTGCCTCTTCCTATCTTTCCAGTTTTACAGGGTCCTGCCAAGAACAAGGATGTGCACGTATATTGGCACACTGCCTCTGTTGTTTTCCTTTTCGCAGAACACAATTAGTGATCATTGATGCCTTTGATCAAAAAGCACTCATCGTGGAAAAGTAAAATCAAAACTATTCTTAAAAGATGGAGCAAAATGCAGTATTAAAGCTTGCTGAAAAACCAGCAACCTCTGCAAGCTGGTTGGTCAGAATATTTGTATTTTTGTATCATTTAGGAAAATCCTATTATGGCTTTAGCCTCAGACACATTCCTGGTGTGCAAGATAGAGGCAGTTCATAAAACACACAGCATTTTCAGCCAGAAAATAGGGCAACCTATTGCTTTCTGTAGATGGCTGTTACACCCCAGTTCCCATCAATAGAACATAATCTCATTGCGGCAGGCAATACTTGGTATCAATGAGACACCAGTTTCCTAGCTATGTGCTGGCTGCCCCTACCAAAAAGACAAAAAGGATTTTGTGTTTTTGTAATGACAGGTATCTTCAGAACATAGTTACAAAACAAAAGGTCCAGGAGTTAAACACAGGGACTCAGAGAAACCTACCTCCTCCCCTGCCCCTTCCTTCTCAATCTCTCTCTTTCTTGCATAAACTGTCAATTCTCCAAATGCCATTACAAGATGATTTGAGTCACAGTGTCAGCTATATAATTAATCCCTCCATCAGTGGATGCCAAATTAGATGTCTGTTTCCAGAATTCCTTCTCACTGCTAGAGAAGGGTGATCTATGTGCATTTGACACTTGATCGGGATAATTCCCCCCAAAGAATGGGCCAGATGCCAAGTTCCAAAGGCCTGTATGCTTCTAATACTAGATGGGCCCCTCACCCGATCTGGCCAGTCTTTAGCCATGCAAAAGAAAATAAAATTTGCTGTGCTGATATCACAATGATTAAAATATAATAAGCTAATGAGATTACAATAGCTGATTGTGAACAAGACCAATTGTGTTAATTGGAAGCTCCTGAATGGCAATTTTAGCTGCTGCTGAGTTTTGAAATATAATCAGTTTTACTAATTTTATCTGATTTCTTAATGAAGCTTGCCCTGAGCAATTGTTCTATGTGTTCTTTAGCAAACAGTGTGTGTCATCACTGCTGACACTAATCTTGATTACTTTAGTTAAAATAAATAGTTATACTTGGGTGGCTTTCAGAAAATACATCATAGGAGATGTAATGCTGGAAAGCAAAGGGCTTTGGGTTGTTTTCTTTGTTTGGCTACATTTTATTTGCTGCATTTCAGCCATGAAGATTCTCTCCTCGGTGTTACCAGATATTTCCGGGTGTCTTGGTTCAAAAATCAAACAGAGCTACTTACTATCTGTTGTTTTGTAATATTCCTCCATCCATGAGGAATAAAGAAGGTAATGGATATCAAATGTATCCTGTACATAAAACCAGTAGACAAAATAAGAAAACAAAAAGGTACTGAAATTCTTAGACAGAGTTCCTGTCCACAGGCCTTTATGTTGGCAGCACACAGAACAATAGCATGGACACCAACACCCCCAACATTAATGGCTGGGACTGCAAGGGAGCAAGCACTCCTGTTATTTGTTTTCACAATGGATTAATATACATTGGATGGCTTCTCCAAGTTTCTTAAGTGGGCTGGAAGACTGCCATGCCATACAGCCAGTTACAAAAGACTGAGTATACTAAGGGAAACGAAAGTTTGGGGGAAACCAAAAGTGCCATTTATGCGAGATAAAGAAACAACCTTCATACTGTTGATTTTTAAAACTCACAGTCTTTCAACATCTGCAATTAGGATTGTGTATTTAGATTAGTTCAGGCTTGGGAGCAAAGATTAAATGGGTTTTTACAGGAACAAGTGAGGGGATAGGATAAAAGTTTCCAAAATCTCATTGAACATCTAAAATGAGATAATACATTTGAAAATATCAAGAAAAAGTTTTTTTTTTAAATAGATTGGTTATACCAGCAAAGATGTTTACCACATCCATATGAACAGTTAAAAACTTTTTATTGAAGGCCGGGCGTGGTGGTGCACGCTTGTAATCCCAGTACTTGAGAGGCTGAGACAGGAGGATCCGGCTTCTCAGCCAGCCTCAGCTACTTAGTGAGGCCCTCCGCAACTTAGTGAGACCCTGTTTCAAAATAAAGAGAAAAAAAACATAGGGCTGGGGGTGTAGCTCGGAGGTAGAATGCCCCTGGGTTCAATCCCCAGTACAACCAAAAAAAAAAAAAAACTTTTTATCGAGTTATAACGTTGCAGGTGAGTCAGTGCAAAAATTGCATGAGTTTAATTGTATGACTCAGAGCACTTCTAAGGATGTATACAACCATGTAATTACCACGAGGATTGAGATCAAGAGCTAGAGCCTTTCTAGTACCCCAGGTTCACTTTATAATTATTTTTTCTATGTTGGTGTTTTTTATTTGTATATCTATATTAATAGAATACATTCACAAATGACTCTTTTTTGTGCTTTCTGTAGCTAGATTTGATACTCAGGGCATACAGCATTCATGTATTAGGGGTCTCCAAGCTTTCTTTTTCCACAGTTACTGAAACTATGTGCATTAATTAGGGATCATCTCTTTCTTGGAATTTTGGTAAGAACTCTCCTAGAAAACCATCTGGACAAATCTTTTCTGTTTTCTGTGGTCATTTATATTTATTTATTGTACTAGAAAATTGTCAATTTCAACTAGCTTTAAAATTATTGGTATATATTATTGGAAAATTCTCATATTTGTTGACCTTTATAAAGCTTTCTGTTTTTATAAAACATCAAACTTGAAGAAAGTTTGCAATAATCAGAAAAGGAGTTCTATGTACTTTTAATCATTCTCTTTTTAGATTCACTATTTATGTACATTTTGTCATCTACTAGCTTTTCCATTCTCTCTCACTCTCTAGACAAAAATGTAGATAGATAGAGAGATGGTAGACAGATAGATACTTATTTTTCTTAACCAATTGAAGGTAAGTTGAAGACAGCATATCCCTTTATCCTTAAATAATTTAGTCTGCATTTCCCAAGAGTAAAGAACATTCTCTGACATAATGACAGTACAGTTATCAATATCATGAAATTTTAAAATAATAATTATATCTATAGTCTGTATTCAAATTTTATCAATCAATCTAATAAAGTCCTTATAGCTACTATAGCAACCTTGTTTTTTATAAGTTCAAGATCAAGATCATTTACTTAGGTAATGTCTCTTAAATCAACTTTAATCTATACTAGTTAATTTGTCTTTGATTCTTGTTAGTTTTGTAGAATGCTAGTCAATTTGGGTTTGTCTGTAATTCAACTCAGATTATGCATCTTTAGTAGGAATATTAAAAAAATGATGTTTCCTTCTCAGCTTCCTAGTTCATTGTATTAGAAAATGCATGTTGTCAGTTAATACAGATATTAGTGGTGTGATATTTAGAGAGTGAATTAATGTGGTCTACTAGGTTTCTATAATGTAAAGTGGTTATTCCATGATTAGTAAATAAGTTACTGGGAGAAACTATTTCACCATGAGTTATTTTAATTGATTTTCTAAACACATGTTCTCTCTATATTATTCAGTATTGTTTCTTCTCTACTGATGCATTTATTCATTTATTGAGTTGTGTTCATATGGGTAATTTATTTTGATGTTCAAATTGTCTCAGGTTTGACTAGTTGAGATTTGCTGGGGTCTGAACATGTCGGACCAAATTAATAGGATGGAAACTTAATTCCCAAATGCAACAGTATTGAAAGGTGTTTAAGTCACAAGGGCTCTGTCCCCATGAATGGAATAATGTAATTATAAAAGGGACTGACAGAGGAATTTTGGTCCTTTCCCCTCTCCATCCCTTTTGCTATGTAAGGACATAGCATTCTTTCCCTCTGGAGGACACAGGGTTCAAGCAGAGACCAGACCCTCATAAGACAACTGAACCTTCAGGGGCCCTGATCTTGGACGTCTTACTTTGTGGGAAAACAATAAGTTCTAGTCCTGTCTTACATTTATTATTCCAATATTTCCCTTTAAAATATGTTTAAATATCTGAGGAATTCATGTAGACTTGTTCTAACAAAGGAGAGGAGAAATAGTTATATTCTGTTTTTATACTTTTATTGGTGCATTATAATAATACATCATAGTGAGATTCAAAGTGGTATAAGTATACATGCACACAACACTTGGTGTGTTTTCCTCCAACATACTGTGTGTTTTTTTAACAGTTGGAAAGGCATTAATCTCTGATTTTCCCACTTTATGACCAGAAATTACATCCTCAAAAACTATAATCCCTCTATAATGACAATTTCCCAAATTACAGGAACTGTATCTGACATATTTACCAATATATACCTCTAACTAACACAACCAAAAAATATATATTGAATGAATGATGAACCATAGAAGACGAAAAAGTGAGGAACAGCCAATTCTATTATTAGCCCTAATCTTTTCTCTATCATTGGTAAAGGTATTGTGTCTCACTGTTAAAACTATTCATTTACTGCAATGATCCTATTTATTAATATATTTTTCTTTTGGATCCAATCATTTAAAAGATTTTCCTAATAAGTAAGTATACTGCTCAATAATTATAAGAAGTTATCACAAATTTATAGCTAGGAGTGGATTATCCAAAATACTGATCATTCAAATATCAAGGCCATCACTTACTGAAGAATAAGAAATCTCTCAACATTTCATTTTAAAATAATAATAGAAAGACATAACAGAGAAGCAATAGGGGCACATCAATGTTGCACACACAGTAGTTTCTAGATGCATGCAATTTCCCTCCTTTGTTTTAGGGATTTACAAGAATAATTTGAAATGCGAAATATTATAGGTAAGTTTGTTATCCTTAAAATGTATTCTCTCATTTAACACTTGATCAGTGTTTATTATTGCCTTCCCTGCAATTGGTCTTAATTCAGCTTGTTTCTTCTTCTTTTTTTTTTTTTTTTTGCTGTACTGGGGATGGAACCCAGGGACATTCTATCTCCGAGCTACACCCCCAGCCTTATTTTTTATTCTTTATTTTTGAAACAGGGTCTCATTAAGTTGCGGAGGGGCTCCCTAAGTATCTGAGGTTGGCTGCGAACCCAGATCCTCCGGTCTCAGCTTCCCAAGTACTGGGATTACAAGTATGCGCCACCACGCCCAGCTCATGTTTCTAAAATTCCCTCTGTTAGAAGAATTCATGGTTCATGGAGGCCCTTAGAATTTATAGAGGAGTTTGTTGTGGTGGTTGTTCATTTATTTAAGGAAACTACAAAGAAAAGAAATATAGGAAAAATTCACATGAATATAGGGCAGAAAAATCAAACATAATCCCCACTCTTTCTTATATATGTATGTATGTATGTATGTATGTATGTATGTATTTATTTATTTATTTATTCATTATTTATTTGGTATTCAGGATTGAACCCAGGGGCATTCTACCTCTGAGCTATACCCCCAACCTTTTTTATTTTTTATTTTTGAAACAGGGTCTTGCAGGCCTCAAACCTGCGATCCTCTTGTTTCAGCCTCCCACATACTGGGATTACAGGTGTGTACTACCCACACTTGGCTATCTTCCAGTCTTTCTGAACTACTTCTTTCTTTCCTCCCTTAGGAATACTGGTCCTAGGCCAGTCCTTACACCAGTATTCATGGTCTCACCACATAGCCAGAGCCCACTCATCTCCCCCTGCATTCCATTGTCAATCTTAGATGGGTTAAGAAAATCAGCCACTCCTTTCCTCCTTTCTCTACTTGCACGTTTAAAGATCATTGGCTCTATATTTAAGCTGATCCAAAAACATAGCTACATAGCTAAATGATCTGAATTATGTTCTCCTCCAAAGCATGTATCAAATTACAAAATATAATTTTGAAGTTGTTTTCCTTCCTCCAAAATGCCAAAAGGAATTTAATGAGATCTCACAAATTTCCTTAGCAATTCTCAAGTAGAAAAAAATACAATATTGCATCTCTAATTTCAGTTGGTGGGAGAACAGTATTCGTAGCTCCTTCCAATGAGAGTCCCATTTCATATGCCCAAATGCATCTTAAAATTCAGCAGAAGTTGTTAAAGGGGAAATAACTGAGAGGGCTGGAGAAGTAGCCCAAGGCCTCTGTGTGAAGGAAATTGCACTAAAAGTCAAAAGTTTCAGCTTTGCCCCCCCAACACACACACACATAATGTGTCAAGGCAAGTTATCAAACTCAAATTTCTCAATAAGAACGTGAGAATTATATCATCTATTCTTTCCTTTTTACATAAATAATCTAGCATTTTAGACAGAACAATGTTTTAACCTACCACCAGAATATCACTAAGGAAAATTTAAAGGATACCTGCTAACATATATTAGGTTTTAAATATTTCAATATTTAAGTACAAGTAACACCCACTTCCTGACAGGTTCTAGGAATATCACATGTGCTCAGGGACTCAGGGCTGTGGACCAGCTGCCAGATGGAGAAGCAGCCACACCTCCCCACCCTGCACTAGAGGACACGAGCTGGACAGATGAGCTGGGCTGCAGAGATGGATTGGGTAAGGGAGGTCAATTCATGGTTACAGTAAATCAAAAGACATCTAGAAGAGTGGTTATCAGAGGCTGGGAAGTGGTGGGGATGGAGAGAGGATGCTCAACGGGTACAGTGCAGTACTGTTAACTGGAATAATGTCCAGTGTTCTACAGCATGATATGGTAACTACCGTTGACAATAATAATTGTGCATTTCAACATAGCCAGCAGGGAGCATTTTGATTGTTTACAACACCAAGAAGTAATAAAAATTTGAGGTAAAAGATATGCCAGTTAGCCTGATCTGATCAATACACACTGTATACAGGTATTGAAATGTCACACCATGCACCATAAGTATGTGTAATTATGTGCATCAATTAAAAATTTTAAAAATATAAATTTTAAAAGGGGGAAAAGGCAAAAAAGACAGAATAAAATGTATTCTTTGCTTTTGAGCACTGTTTGATCTGTTTCTCAAGTGCTTTAAGCTTTTTTTTTAAACAGCATTTTACCAAGTGCTCATTGCTTAAAAGTGTAAGAAATTCAGAAGAATAAAGAATGACATAATAAAGTTCTCTGCTCATTTTCCGTCTTCACCAGAGCCCAGAGTAAACATTCTTGAAACTGAGGTATGGATGCTATTTTTTCAAC
The DNA here is from genome assembly GCA_004027185.1 of Glis glis. Taxonomy (NCBI): domain Eukaryota; kingdom Metazoa; phylum Chordata; class Mammalia; order Rodentia; family Gliridae; genus Glis; species Glis glis. The sequence goes on from PVJS01011917.1 coordinate 19,135, forward strand.
ACTACAAACACACATACACAAACATACACATGCATACATAAAAGAAACATAGTTTAATTTAATGTGATTTATCATACCATACAACATTTTGTAACATACTATTTGTACTTCTCTTGACCGGAATTGACATAGATTGTAGGTAAGAGTTTCCCTTTCCTGCAGGCTGGGATTCAGCCAGCCCGACTCTCTGAGGGCTCACGGGGTGTTTGGTCCAGCGACATGGATCCTGTGTAACATAGCATCAAACCCAGAGACACACTTTTCAGCAAAGCAGATGCAGCAATAGGCATAGCATCATAGAACCCATTTTTTCTAATGTATGCTATTCCTCCCCCAAACTGACAATGTGATAGAATTGATGAAAAGCTTTTAGAAGTAATCTAAACTACAGCTTGGAGGTGGCACCCAGAAAGGATAAGGTGCCACCTTCCAAATGACACATGTTCCCTAACTCAGCCACCGTTATATGATACTATGTTGTGTCCCAATTTGTGGAAATATGGTCTGGAAGCCAGCATCGAAGTAGGGGCGGCCTCACTTTCGTCACTTGGGCAGTTTGTGTTTTTCTTCCCCAAAGTGTTGAACTCTATGAAATTAACAAAAGTCCTGGTCCCCAGAGAGGAAATAGGGAGAGTTCCATAACCCTTAAACTATGATTGTCACCCATTTGTTGCGGAGTCCCCCAAAGAGATCAGCAGTCAAGAAAAGGAGGTTCCATCTCTGAATGGGTGGTTTACTGCTGTCATCAGGAAGCAGTAGGTTTGCTACTTGACAGAAATGGCAAAAAGGATTGTTTACCCCATCTCCCTCAAAAAAACTCTACTGGTTTGACTCTTGATATTCTCATGCTCAATTTTGACAAAAAATGGGCACACACAGGAGCCTCAGCCCAAGAGCTGGTGACCAGTGTCTCAGAGCCCTTAATGATGAGGGTGTAGATCATGCAAGCACATCAGTCTCTACACCTACACAGGTGCTCTTCAAAGGTGGTGGTAGAGATGGGAGATGGTGAGTATAATTTATGATCTGTAGACCAGATGCAGAAGCAGAGCTCAAATTTTCATACTAACTTTACCCATGTTAGCTTCGTCAGGAAAGGACCAATGAGAATCCTGAAAGAGCTAAAGCCCCACAGCTCTTATTTGCTTTATTTGGCTTATTATAGTATTATTATTATTTGCTTATTTTGCTTATTATTATTATTTGCTTATTATTAGCTCATTTGCTTATCATGCAAAGCAAGTGATCTGCATATGCAGGAAGGCCTGTTTCACTGTTATTCTGTGTTCTGAATTTGCATGCAAGGGGCTGGAAGGTGGCCCCTAAGAGATCTGTCATGGTCCATCCCCTGCAACCTGTGAGTGTTACCGCAATGGTAGATTGTGTGTGTCAACTTGGAGGGTGTTTTGTGTAAGATTTACATTTTAATCAGTGGACTTAGAATAAAGCAGATTGGTCTCCCTAATATGAGTGGACTCAGCCAATCCATTGAAGATTCAGATGTAACAAAAGACTGATCTCCCCAGAGCAAGAGAAAATTCTTCAGTAGACTGCATCCATACTTTACCTGCAACATTGGCTCTTCCTGGTCCTACAGCAGGCTGGCTTTAAACTGGAACTAGAATATCAACTTTCCTGGATCACCAGCCCAATGGTCTACATTGCAGATATTGGATTTGACAGTTGCATTATCATGTGAACCAATTTTTATAATAAATCTCTTTCTATTTACATGAAGTGTCCTAATGGTTCTGTTTCTCTGGAGAAGCTGAATGTTATAGTTACCTTATATGGTAAAAGAATGACTATCACCCTATATGATGATATAACAGTGTGCTTAAGTCAAGGTTTTTGAGCACAGGAATTTATCCTGGATTATCTGAGCAAGCCTAAATCCAAAGACCAGTATCCTAATATGACCTACAGAGGGAGATTTAAAAGTCAGAAGAGGAAAAGGTAATATGACCACGGAGGCCAAGAATTCAGTGAAGAGGCCACAAGTCAAGGAAGGCAGAAAGTCACCAGAAACTGGAAGAGGCCATACAACTGGGAGAAAATAGATTTCTGTTGCATTGAGTCACCCTAAGCTGGAGATGCATATATTGTGGCTTATACTTCGAAATGTAGTAGCATTTGTTTTTTAGAAATTGCTAATTATCAACTACAGTGCATCTCTTACAGAGACCATGCATGTGCTGTATCGCTGATCTGAGATAAACTCAGGTAACTGGAACCACACTGCTCCTGAAACTAGCTTGGCTCCTTGAGACTCAGTCGGCTAGACATGTATGTGGCAGCAGGGGGTGGGAGTGGGGGTGGAGGTGGTACTGAGAATTGAGCCCAGGGGCATTCTACCTCCAAGCTACACCCAAGCCCCTTTTTGTTTTATTTTATTTTGAAACAGGGTCTCACTAAGTCTCAGAGGGTCTTGCTAAGTTGCTGAGGTTTGCCTCAAAGCTATGATCCTCCTGTCTCAGCCTCCGAAGTACTGGAATTATAGGTATGTGCCACCATATCTGGCTCCTGCCGTCACCACAGCAACACAGAAGGATCAGGACTCACTCAGTCAATCCTTGAAAGTGGACCTCTTCAAGTCTGCTCAAGTTTGTTCCAAATATTTAAGTTTCAGAAATTTACTGACAGGATCTAGTTCTTTCCCTCGTAAATCAAATTAAGTGTTTGGAGCTACCCTGCCTAGAACCACTTGTCCAAAACATTACAATGTGAAAGCCTAAACAACTAGAGCAACATTACACTTTCCTCATAGTTGTTCTTACTTTGTAGTCTCTGGACTAGCAGTATTGGCATCACCCGGCAACTTCATAAGATGCAAAGGATAAGCCCCCACTTAAAACTGTGGGTTCAAAATTCTGGGGTTGGGAGCCCAGCAAACTGCATTTGAAGAAGTCTTCCAGGTGATTTTCTGCTAATGTTTTCTGAGGATATTCTGGTACAGTTGATTATTGAATAATTCTCATAACAAATTCACACTGGGGTAACTTGTACAGGTTCTTAAAAAGTGAGCGAGAACAATAGAAAATGTTCATCTTGGTTAGGGATAGTTGCAAGCAGAAACAAGAAACAAGAAACCCAAGAGGTAGAGTTGTTAAGGCCTCATGTGATACATTCTCTCTTTTACAGATTTATCTAGAACTCATCTTTATAATCTAAGTACAGTAGTCCCCCTAATCCAGTTTTGCTTCCCACTGTTTCAGTTACCTCGAGTCCAGTGTGGTCTGAAATAGTAAATGGAAAAATCCAGAAATAAACAAATCATATATTGTAAATTGCAAGCCATCTAAATAGCATGATAAAAATCTCATAGTATCTTGCCCAGGACTTGAATTACCCCTTTGTTCAGTGTATTCACACTGTATGTGCTACCTTCCTGTTAGTCTCTTAGTATCCTTCATATTTATCAGATCAGCTGTTAAAATATCACAGTATTTGTGTTCAAGTAATACTTATTTTACTTAATAGTGGCCCCAAAGATAAAAGTAGTAATGCTGCCATTTTGGATATTACATAGGGAAGTCGTAAAGTGCTTCCTTTAAGTGAAAAGGTAAAAGTTCTCAACTAGGAAAAAAAAAACAGTTATATGCTCAACTTGCTGCTAAGTACAAATCTTTTTTCCCAGAATTGTGAAAAAGAAAAAAGAAATCCATTCTACTCTTGCTGTTGTGTTTCAAACTGCAAAGTTAAGACATAGAATGTGAAAAGTGCTTATGCAAGATGGAAAAAACCATTAAATTGTAGGGTTTGCTGCTATCCATAATTTCAGGCATCCACAGGGTGTCTTGGAACATTGCATCTGTAGATAAGAGAGGACTCCTGTAGATATTGAGAAAAGCCTAGCTGAGTATTTGTTTCTATAACATTCCTCTTCCATGTTTCTTTTCCTAAACTTTTTTTATTCAGAATCCAATAACAACAATTAATTTTATAGTGGTAAAAAATGTATATATCAGTATAGTCATTTGGACTTGGGCAGTCCTGCTTCAACATCTCACTAGCCTAATAATCTGAGGCAAGCTACTTACTGAGATTCAGTTCCTGGGAATATTAAACTGGGGCTAATGATATCCATCTTATTGGGTTACTGGGAGTCTGAAATAAAATCATGAACACAAAGGATATGACAGAGTGTGTGGTATATAATAAGCATCCAGTAAATATTAGGTATTATTTATTTTGAACATCGAAACGGCCTTTCTCTTTTTCTGCATGGTCTATGTTCCTCTTAAAGACTGAAATACCTCTTATTTTCTCACTTGTTATTGCCAAATGCAGAGAATGTAAATATATGAGATTGCTGGGGAGACTTGGCAGTCTTTTCATATTTACTTGGTCTGTTAGATGCAAATCCAATTTGAGGATATCTCACAAAGAACATGATTTGTTATTTGAGTAAGTCTGAGCCAATGGATCAGACATACTTAAAAGGCTTCTATTACAGATGGGTGTATTACTGCTGATTTACTTACTACACCTTTCTTGGGCTCTCTCTTTTGTGTGTTAGTTTGTTTGGCACTGGTATTGTAACTGTGGATGTTAAAATGTTCCTTGTTATGTATGTACATCAGTTTGCATCCTTTTGTGAACCTTGGATTTATACAACCCTGTGTATTGAGCTCAAGAATTTATTGAGGTGATCAGAATTGGAGTATGAATATGCTAGGAAAAGATAAACCAACAAAGCCAAATACAACAAATGCGATCTTTGAGTAAGAGATAAAGAACTGAAAGAGAAACAATAAATATATGCATTATATGAATATCTGGGTGCCTGTTTGTTTGTATGACTTTGAACCTCACTATGATGTATATAATACAATGCACCAATAAAAGTACAAAAAATACTTCAAAACTGAGAATGGGAATTAGTTCTTCATTGGTAACATAATAAGGGGAAATGGGTTTACAGTATGGCATAAAAACAGTAGGCTCGATTTCCTGGTAGATTGGCTTATTGAAATAATTTAATTATTAAATTAATGTAAGGAAAATTATACAGTAAGCAGGGGAGTGAATATTTGAATCCAGTTCTATTTCCCTGGAAAGTCCCTAAATATCCCCATATCACATGATACCCTTTTATAAGAGAAAGTATCTTTGTCACCTGGAGACCTTTGAAAGATAGACTAAACATATTTTTCTTAGACCTTGTCTTTGTGTGATAGAGTGATGTAGATCATTTTGTTCATATCAATTATAATCAGAGATGTTGATAATTAAATATGCCAACTTTATTTAAACCATCCTAGTAGTGGGGCATAGCAGCTTAGTTTGAACACTTCATTGCCAAGATCTAAGGCAATTTATGTGCAATCCTTTCTGAAAAAAAAGGGGGATTACTCAATATGCCCTGTGCAAGAACCTTAAGTTTCTCCCTATTTACTGCAAAATGAACAATGAACTCCAAGTATGTTGATTTAACAACCTTGCCATCATCCATTCACTCAATAAATAGCTATCAAGCACCTTCTATGTGTCAGACACTAATTTAGAGAACAACGGATTTTTTTTTTTTTTGCGGTACCAGGAATTGAACCCAGGGGCATTCTACCTCCGTGCTACACCCCCGGCCCTATTTTTTATACTTTATTTTGAAACTGGGTCTCACGAAGTTGTGGAGGGTCTCACTAAGTACAGAGAGAGAGAGAGAAAGAGACAGAGAGAGAGAGAGACAGGGAGAGAGAGAGAGAGAGCTGAGGCTGGCCGCGAACCCGGATCCTCCGGTCTCCGCCTCCCAAAGTACTGGGATTACAAGCGTGCGCCACCACGCCCGGCTCAGATTTTTTTTTTTAAAAGAAAGACAAAAATCCATACCTTCCAGGAAATTGCTTTCTCTGAGGGGAATTCTCTTTCCCTCAGAGATAGCCAACTCCTAGAGAACAGTGCTAAATGTAATGTTTCTTTGTGTTCATCTAGAGCTTCTAACATGGTGCACTATATGGAATGGACATGCAATAGTTTCTTTTTAAATAAATGAATTAAATAGATTTTATATAAATATAGAATCTTGGAGTTTAGATCAGAGCCCTTGTATCCTTCTGTCATTTTGCAAGGGCCCCATTATCAAACACATTTGAAAAATGCAGCAAAACATTTCTTGACTAAGAGATTCAGGATGTACATTAATAAATCAAGAATCTTTAGAATTCCTACTATCGAGAAATTCTTAGCATTTCATAAAGTCTTTTATTTGGAGGGAGGATACTTTTCTAATAACTTAACATTCTTTAATTCCTTGGCATATATTTCATTAGATGTTGATATAAACATATTTTACATTTAATTCTAAAACAAATAGTTCCTGTAAAACAGTCAATAGCATTTTAAAAGTAACACCTTATGGAATTTCTTAGTATCGTTGAAATTTAGAAAAGAATAGAAGTATGTGATTTGATGACTCTGTGGCTGAGAGATGCACTGGGCAGTGTTACTAACTGACTCTCTGCTTGACTTAGGATCATTCGGGGAAGTGGTCGCAGGTTGATCTCACAACCTCGACTTTCTTTGAGTTGTTCTTTGGTTCAACAGTTTGATTAGCTCCTTGACTGTTCTCTTTTTATACAGGAAGAATTCAGTCTTCTCTTTTTGGAACCATGTTATGTAGGATTTCATCACCTCTTCAATGTAACCTTTACCTTATGATGGATCAAGTGCCTGTAAAGCAAAGCAGATTTAACACTTCTCAGATTACAAATGCAGGACTATAAATGTAAAACAGCCCAGTATAGAGAAACTTTATGTCATAATTAGGAATAGAGAGCAGAGCTTTTATAAAACCTATTCTCAATTATCTACAATTTCTTCAAAGCAGATATTTGGAGCCAGGCTTGGCAAAGCATTTTTTCTAGCCAAATGATTATCAATATACACCTGCACTGTTAAAAGATGGCGTCCCTAAATAGCCCATTTTCTTCTCTCTCTCCATTTGGTACACCAGATGTTTTGGCTTTTTATTTGTTGAAGAGTACATTGAGTTCCCATATGTCCTTTTAAAAAAATCATAGCTTTTAAAAATAAAGCTTTCTTCCTAAATGGCAGTGGGCCATAGATAAAGACCAACATGTGTTGTAATCCTGAATGTCTGTTGCTGTGGTTACATTTTTATGATTTATTTGTAAAGTAGTTAATAGGCACTGTTTTTGATTTCCCTTTTAACTTTAAGGGGGGGAGGTAGTGCTATTCTCTTAATTTTGTAAAAAGAAAAAGTGGGTGCTTGTAGAAATTAGAAAACTAGACTTTGGTCAAGCAATGGGTCAGTCCCAAAGCTGAGCTTAGAATCCTAAAACCTCTTGTATTTTCTGACACCCACTGTAGGCAGCGCAATTTTAGGCCTCAACTCAGTGAACTTCCCATTTCCTACCCTCGCCTATCTATTTTATCTGAATGTGCAGTTACTATAAACATGTTTACTTCACGCAATGAAATAATCTTTTTTCAGCTAAAGCATTTCTTTGTATGAGAAGTTTTTTGTTGTTGTTGTTGTTGTTCCTGTTTCAACAGGTACCTTTTTCCAAAATTGTATTTTCTTCCTCCAGGAATAATATGGATCTTTAGGAAGTGAGGTTTATTCTGGCTCCTTGAACAGTAGTTCCCCCCCAATCCATGAGGAATATGTTTCAAGACCTCCGGTAGATGCCTGAAACCACAGATAGTACCAATCCTCATGTATACTATATTTTCCTAAATATACATACCTATGATAAAGCTTAATTTACAAATAAACACACTAAGAGACAAATAACAATAGCTAAAAATGAAATAGAACAATTAAAACAACATGCCATAATAAAATTGTCAGCATCACTATTCTTGCTCTTTGGAGCCATTATTATTAAGTAAAATTAGGGTTACTTGTACATAAGCACTGTATTACCATCAGAGTCAATCTGATAACCATTGCTAAGTGACTAATAGGCAGGTAGCATATACAGCATGGAAACACTGGCATAGGTCTAACTCATGTCCCAGGTGGGATGGAGCAGAACAGCGCAAGATCTCATCAAACTACTCAAACTGGTGCACAATATCAAACGTAGGAATTATTCGTTTCTGGAACTTTTAATGTTAGTGAACCTCCTCTGTAATTAATTTCCTTGGAATAAAGTTTAAGTATCATCCAGCATCTTTTGACTTTTCTCAAAGTATCTGACACTGTGCTTTGTAAGCAAGTGCAGTTTAATATTTAATTGTTAAAAAAGAAGGATGGCCGCTGGCACAATCCTGCCATTTATTTATTTATTTATTTATTTATTTATTTATTTGCGGTACTGGGGATTGAATGCAGGGTGTTCTACCTCCGCACTACACCCCCGGCCCTATTTTTTATACTTTATTTTGAAACCGGGTCTCACGAAGTTGCGGAGGGCCTCACTAAGGAGAGAGAGACACAGAGAGAGAGAGAGAGGGAGAGAGAACGAGAGAGCTGAGGCTGGCCGCGAACCCGGATCCTCTGGTATCCGCCTCCCAAAGTACTGGGATTACAAGCGTGCGCCACCACACCTGGTGGCACAATCCTGTCATTTAAAAAAGATTATATTTGGATATACTACCTGATGCAATTAGACAAGGGAATTAAAAATGGAAAGGCAGAGGCAAAACTAGTATCATTATGGTTATTATTTTCACATAATGTTGTCTACTAAGAACATCTAATAGAGGCATCCAAAACAACTAAAAAAATAAAAAGAGAACCCAATAAGGTTAATAAAAGGTTAATTTGAAAATCAATAACTCTTCTATAAAAAAACAAAAGAAATATTATGAAGGAAAAGATTCTACTTAAAATAGCAGCAAAATATCAAGTGCCTTGAGAAAAAAACAACAAAAATGTGTTTTTTCTATATGAAGAAACTTTTTAATTAATAAAGTGACTATTTCAACCTGAGGAAGTAAGACTGTATTATAACACGAATGCATCTCCCAAAATTAATTTACATGTGTAATTAAAGGGGAGGTTTAGGGAAGAAACAGAACAACTAATGTTATGTGCATATATGAACGCATCACTGTGAGTCTCACAATCATATGCAACTGTAACTCACCAATAAGAATTTAAAAAAATGAAAGATAAAGCTGAAAAAGTCATTAATAATTCAAGTAATCATCTATTCATATATGAAGTTATCGATATCAATGCTAATATTATCTATGGGGAGGGAGAGGAGTGCGGTAGGATCCGGAGGGAAACACACCAAGTGCTGTGTGCACTGTGTTTCTATCACTCTGAACCTCATGATGGGTAGTTACGATGCACCAATAAAAAGATAACAAAATGATTATTTTGGTACTACTAATTCTAATTCCAACACTAATAGCTAATTCTAAAATAAAATTTTAAAAAACAAATATATACAATTTCCAGGGAAATTCTAAGAGAAGATATAGCGACAGTCACTGTCAGTGCAATGGAAAAAAAAAAAACTTGCACTCTTAACCATTTTAATTCAACCATGCACTGCCTAACAATGTTTTGGTTAACAGTGGACTGCATATATGACAGTAGCCCCATATGGTTATATCATCTAATGATGCCACAGCCTTCTTAGTTGATGGTAAGTACAAACTGTGATGTTCACACAAGGATAAAATTGCCTGAATATGCATTTCTCATATTCCCATCATAAAGTGAGGAGTGACTGTATTTTAATTTTGAAGTGGTTGGGTGAGAGCCCCCTGAGTTCCGCTCAAGAGAAACCCCGATGGATACCATGCCTCAGGGTTATCACTCTAAGAAGTGGGTAGATTCTGACCCATTTGGAGAATTTCCTCTTTCCTTTTCTTTTTCAGAAATACAACAGTTGTCTTCAGAGGCACATCCACTCACCTTGATGGTGATCTCTATGGAGTGGAATGAGCCCCTGCATCTACTTCTGGGGTGACAGGGACAACACAGACACAGGGAGGTGCAGTGTTACTGATGCCTGTCCTAGTGGTGATAACGGTGATTCATAATATCCTACCTTTATAACTCGTCAAACAACCAGCCCGACACTTATTAATATGAGAAATTATTATCCTTGCTGTACTTATAATAAATATCTACTCTGGTGACATTCACGTTCTCCCACTACCCAGTATTTGTGTATCAGTGTGAGTATATGTAGGCGTATGTGTATATATATTATAATATTTTTCTGTAATCATTCGTGCTACTAATTCACTGATTTTTGTCATAATTCCTTGCACTTACTCCAAACTTAAAAAATATTAAAGATCCTTCCCTGGCTTTGAAGTTTTTACTGTGACATTGTTCAACTATAATTATGTCATGTTACAGTATGCTGTATCATCTTGTGCTATATGATACCAATCTGGGACTTGGCTGATGAGTTGAATTATTTCCCTTGTTCAATTAGTTAGAAATTTTCTAATCCAAGATTAGTTAATTAATCTTTTCAGACTTTCATTCTAATCACAACTCTACTCTAAGAATCAAGATATCACATAATCACAAGCAGATCTCTTATACAGTTAAGTCGTTATCCATAAGTGAATTTTTAGCATGCCCAGGTTTTTCAGGGTTATTTATGAATTTTGACACTCTAAATTAATAAAATCAATAGCATCTTCAATTATTAAATTAATTTTGTTATTAAGTAATATTTGCCTTTGTTTCTGAGTTGATTTTTCTTAATTAGTCGCTTACTATTTTTATAATAAGTATCATTAGCTTTTTAAAGAATTGTAGTTCATGATGACTAGGAAGAGTTGCACCATAAAACATGCTGAAAAAAGGATCAAGGATTTTGGATTAACTCAAGTAATTCAAACAATGTCATGCATTAATTTGAATCCATTTTAATCATCTTTTCATCATAAGAAAATCTGTTTACTACACCTTGTATATTTCTAAGCACAATTTTAAGCTTAAATAATAATTTAATAATTTTAAATAATAAATGTTAAGCTTGTATGAATAATTAGTACATAGGATTTCTAATTGCCTGGAATTTTATTTAGTTTTCCTTTGATATGTGTACTTAAATATTATTATTATTTTTCTTTTGCGGTACCGGGGATTGAACTCAAGGGCGTTTTACCTCCGAGGTACACCCCCGGCCCTATTTTTTATACTTTATTTTGAAACCGGGTCTCACGAAGTTGCAGAGGGCCTCACTAAGTAGCTGAGGCTGGCCGTGAACCTGGATCCTCTGGTCTCATCCTCCCAAGTACTGGGATTACAAGCGTGCGCTGCCACGCCCGGCTTTATTTTTTCTTTCATATTTGACCCCCATATTTCTCTGAATTCAGTTAAACAAAATGAAGGAACACTTCCCTCCCACTGACTCCTTACTTTTAAAGCCTCCCATCATTTGCATACAGTTTCCTCTCCTGAAGCCAAAGTACCATTTTACACTGTGTGTGGTGTGGACATCTCCCCCATCATCTCCACCAAGTTCAAGTTCAACACGTAGAGTTTTTTTTTTTATTTCTCATTTTTGAGCCTCTATATGACTGAGCACTGTGCTAGGTATATTGCATATTTTATTATTAAAATGTTTCAACAACTCTATCATTCTAGGAGCATTTGTCTCACTTTATTGGCAAAGAATCTGAAGCACAGAGAAGTGGGTCTGTCCCCCAAAACCACCTACATGATACTAAGTAGATGAAGAATTTGAATATAAGTCTATCTCGATGTTAAAATCCATGTTTATTTTTTCCAGTGCATTAATTACCAAGAATTGTAATCCTTACTGAATTGCATTTCCATAAGCATGTTACATGAAGTATTGTTTTGAGGATGGATTTATATTTACGTATCTTACACACCCCACACTTCTGATTAGTACAAACCAAATTCACCCAGATGCTCCTAAGCACTAAAAGACAAGACCTGAGGTCAGTCCTCAACAACGAAAAACCCTTTTGTCTCCATGTAATTGCAGTCAGAGAAGCTGGGCTCTGACCTCCTCAGTTCATTTAACAGATCCCAGTATTTATCTGTATGGAGGGGCTAAAGTTTCTTCAAGGTTGCTGTCGTCTGGAATTTTAGGTCGCACAGTGCTGCACACTTACACAAGTTAACGGCCACCTTCTAGCCAGTTCCTCTGGCATACTGTATATTAATAGAATATTGGTATAGCAAAAATACTGTTGTGGGATTCATCATTGGGTAAATCCTCCACCGTCTGCAGTTTTACAGAGCCATTTAATTAGCAATTTTACAACCTCCTCTCCTCTCATTAAATTAATTAATAATTAAGTTCAAATATAGGCATCTTTAATGTCATAATTATATTTCAGTTTTATGGTCACTGGAGTTTAGCTCATTAGGGGAGGTGCTCATAAACCATAGCCCTGTTTAGTGGCTGAAGCACATGTATGTGACCAGGCCCATGCCAGTTGTGTTTTAATTTCTCTATTTCTTGAGAAGCACTGCTGTGTTGTAGAGAGAAATTTCAGTCTGTGTGCTCTATGAACGTAAAACAACAGAGTAAAACATCAACAAATACAAGAGGAAACATGGATCAAGTGATTCTCAGGGTCTCCTTGACTTTTATGGGGTCTCCCTGGGATGGCTTTGTAACATTAGCCCTCACTGTGCGTCTTGATTGGAAGGGGTTCTCCTACCTATACACTTGGCATTAAGCACAAAATAAGCACGTCAAGGACTGGTGAGTGATGTCCTCTCATTGACTTTATGATTTACTAAGTCACTAATGGCATTTCACACAATATGGTAGGCTGTACATTACTTTAGATGGACTGGATTTATTTCAGTCATTATCACTGATTAAACCAGCTTAGTGGAAGAGGCAAAACAAAACTTGCCTTTGAAATTGTTCTTATTTAATTTTGTTCGCCTTCACATAACCCAGGACACTGCTAATTATTCCTTGATGGAGCTCATATTTCTAATGTAATTCATATGTAAATTCTAATTTAATTCAGATGGGAATGTTTGTGTTCCTTGTCTCTTTTCAGGCAAGAACACAAACACAGGATTAAAACTGTTTGGAAATGAAAACTTCATGTTGCCTTTTTTTTTTTTTTTGACCTGGCTTTGATTTGCTTTGTTGTTCCTATAACAGAGCTTAATCGCTATTGAAGGTTAAGAGTCTAGATTGTAGTTTAGGGAATTAAAAACTATCTTAACACCTTTAAAGAATGTGGATATATTTTAAAGGTGCAAATTGCATTCTCGCATGCTAACAAAAATTCCCCCATTTAAATCTTTACTCAAGTTTGCTCTGAAAGAAGATACTGTGCATGATCTTCAGAACTCTAAATCACAATCATGGTAAACTATATTACAGAAAATATAATGATTATTCTGCTATTTTGCTGGTAACTCATGAAGATGAAACAATAATAGAGTAGATCTCAAATTAAGGATCCTTTAAAAAATAGTTGTGGGTTATTAAGAGTTTGAATAGTTTGCATTATTGTAACTGACATCTTTGAAGATTTATGATCTGAGCCATGTTATGTTTTTAAAAATGCAAGAGCCTGAGCTAGTTATATAAGTCAAAAATAACAACTTGCTCCAAGGTCAAGGACAGGTGGGAAAACTATAGAATAATCTAGCTAAAACTCGCTGTAAACTACCAGTGTAATGTATAGCAAAGAGAAGATATGGAGAGGACAGGCATTTCTTTTCTTTCTTTCCTTTTTTTTCTTTTTCTTTTTTTTTTGTGGTACTAGGGATTGAACTCAGGGGCATTCTATCTCTGAGCTACACTCCTAGCCCTATTTTATTTTATTTTGAAACACTGTCTCACTAAGTTGCTGAGGGCCTCACAGAGTGGCTGAGGCTGGTCTCGAACCTGTGAACTTCCTGTCTTAGCCTCCCGAGAACTTGGATAACAGGCATTTCTTAAGGAACTGATTGAAAACTTGAAAGTAGCAAAAGCTTGGAAATGCAGTGTGGTTCAGAATCAGGCTGTGAGGAGCTGGAGACACCATGTCTATCCTCGAGGGACACTACAGGGCCAGAGACTTAGAAAGGCTCTTATCACTTTGACAATCTGGCTTTTGCTGTACTCAACGTGTGTGTGTGTGTGTGTGTGTGTGTGTGTATGTGTGTGTGTGTGTGTGCGCGCGTGTGTGTGTGCGCGTGCGTGTGTGTGTGCGTGCGTGTGTATATGTGTGTGTGTGTGTGTGTGTGTGTGTGTGAATTCTTGAGCTTTTCTCTCTCAATGAGATTGAATTATGTACTCATGCCCAGGAAATACTTATGAATTGTGTTTCAGCCAGAATTGCCAAACTTAAGGGTAGGTCACCAATGCAAGTAAGGAGAAAGACATAAAAAACTCAGATGGAGGACTCAAGTTTACAAGAAAAAAGTGAAGTCACAACTAGATACTCCACTCTCCACTTTAATCATGTCACATTGGAGAGTTTTTAAAAGAGAAAATGTTGCTTTCTTTTTTTCCTTTCTTTTCTTTTTCTTTTTTTTTTCTTTTTTTGTGGTACTGGGGATTGAACACAGGAGCATTCTACTTCCGAATTACACCCACAGCCCTATATTAATTTTTTTTTTTTGAAACAGGGTCTTGCTAAGTTGCTGAGAGTCTCCCTCAGTGGCTAAGACTGTCCTCGAACCTGTGATCCTCCTATCTCAGCCTCCCAAGTACTGGGATTACAGGCTTGCAGCACCATGCCCAGCTTTGCTTTCTATTTCTTTGTCATCTCACTTATTACTCATCCACTAGATATTGCTTTGCAAGGTATTTCCCATGAATCCAAGGAAACTGAGATGTTCCAGCTAAATAAGAATTACAAACTGTAGAAGGGCCATATGCAAATAATGACTTGTTTCCATTTTGGTGTCTGATCTTGTTTTCACTTTGATATCTGCAGTCAGAAAGGACCTTTTCAGTCATAACACACTCACATAGACTGACTTTGTAATATCTAGGACATAATTATGCTTGCATTAAATATGCACACACACATACACACACATCATGCCAACATTAGAGCTGTCCGAAACTATTTTCAATAATTGATTTGCCGTTTAATTGAACAGCATGACTGACTAACATAGCTCATTACTTTACTCATTAGTTAATTATCGAAGAAAGTAGGACAAGTCAATAAAATGGAAGGCTGTAAATTCCAATACTAATTAGCACCATTTCCTTAGAGACATATTTAAGGGCAGATTGGCTACCTGAATGTCCTAGGACCTTGTCGATGAAGGAGAAGGATAGATGCACATAAATCTAGATGCAAAGGAAGATGAGGAGACAGTAAGTAGACATATAAACTTGTTCTTAGCCTCTGATAACTCTACCATTTGTACTGAACACGTAACTGGGTAGGAAATTACTGTTAGGAGAAAGGAGGAGCATTCATTTAGTCTCCTTTTTGAAGACAACTTGCAAAACAATCTTGCATTTTTAAAAAATTTTTTAAATAATGTTTCCTCTTGTGGTTTGCATATCCAGTTTATGGACATTAGCATGGTACATAACATTTATATGTATATTTTTTGTATGTGGATTCTTTTTTCAATATAATTCTAAGGAAGAAGTCCGTTTCCAAGATAGAAAACAGTACTTTGTGTGTGTGTGTGCGTTTTACTGGGGACTGAACCCAGGGGCATTCTATCTCTGAGCTACACCCCCAGCCTGATTTTTTTTTTTTTTGAAACATGGTCTTGCTAAATTGCTGAGGCTGGTCTTAAACCTGCAATCCTCCTGTCTCATTTCCCAAGTGCAGAGAGATTATAGGTCTATGCCACCATGCCAGGCTGAAAACTGTACTTTTTTACTTAAAAAAAGTAATCATTTATGTTTATTCAGTCCTCAGGTGACCAAGAGTTGCTACGATGCATTCATCATCCTATAAGACACACACACACATGCACACACGCACGCACACACACAAACACACACACCAACATAACCTTCACTTAGATTATTATCTAACTTTCTCATTACATAAAACTGAATTCAAAGTCCCCTGTGTCGATACTACTTAAATGCCTTTGAACAATTCTTCCATCTATTGGAACTCAATATTTTCTCACCTGTATAGTAGGGACAATAACTTCTACATTTCAGAGCCGTTGAGGAGCTGAAAGAAATAACACATGGTCTCTTCTTGCATAGTGTCTGCCTCAATGCCTAGCATGATTCTTCTTCCTTGGTCCTAGGTAAAATCCCCAGCCAGCCTGCCTCTGCCAGGCCATCCAATGGCTCAGAATGATGGCCCACTGGGTCACAATAGAAAACCATTTGGAAGCCAGGCGTGGTGGCGCATGCTTGTAATCCCAGTACTTTGGGAGGCAGAGACCTGAGGATTCGGGTTCGCGGCCAGCCTCAGCTCTCTCTCTCTCTCTCTCTCTCTCTACTTAGTGAGGCCCTCCACAACTTCATGAGACCCGGTTTCAAAATAAAGTATAAAAAACAGGGCTGGGGGTGTAGCGCGGAGGTAGAACGCCCCTGGGTTCAATCCCCGGTACCACAAAAAAAAAAAAAAAAAAAGAAAACCATTTGGAAGGCAAAGGATTCTGGCCACAGTCATTTTTTTTTAATGTTCACAACTTATGCACATGGTCATGCATGTTTCTGAAGTGTGCTGATGATACGCTGTGAATTGTGCACAGGGTGAGCTCAGACAGCAAGGAGGATCTATCCTCTGCCTGGACACTGTGGATATAATCTTTGGCAAAGTGCTTCTTGTAAGAGATGGTCAATTAATCTTGCATTAACCTTGATCACCTTGGCTTTCAGTCTCTCAAAGGTTACTTGTTTTGTGCATGCTATAGTGGGACCAGACCTAATAGAGTGCTCATTTTCACTCTATGAAGCTATAAAACGAGAAACTTGAGCATTTGTATAGTCTGTGAAATCCTTCCCCAGTACGATCAAATACAAATGCTCAGAGTGGATGCAGCGATTATCAACCTGTTTAAAAAATAAATAATAAAATTGAGTGGTAATATTTATAGACATGCAGTTAATGAAGGGCAAAACTATGATTGAATTTTACCTTTCCCAATTTTCATTGTTCTTTTCATAATCATGTCATACATGTTATACTCAGAGAACATTAATATCTAGAAGGTCTTCTGAGATTGTCAAATCCAACTCTCTTGGTTCAGAAAAGGAAATAAAACCTGGCCATAAAGCAGAAACTTGCCTGTTCCTCAAAACAGTTCACCCTGCTTTTCAGCATGCAGGTGCAGAACCGGAGCACATGACGTGAAATGACCTTGAGAGTCTAGCGGAACCAAATGTCTCCAAGTAGGGAGTGGTACCTGAAGAATAGAACAGAGCCTCATGCTTCTAGATTAGAAATGAGGGGTGCCTCATGATTTTCAGGACAGATAAAAGTGATCCACCAGCCCCACCTGGACCTGCCTACAGGTGGGACCTATTGCACCAAGACTCCCAGTTACCACCAATCAGCTCTCTATTTTGGAAGCTTAAATTCCCTCACTACCATTGGATGGGGAGTCAGATTTGAACATGCCTCAAGTCTACCTCTGAGTACACCCCAAACTCTATTTTATTTTTTATTTTGAAACAGAGTCTAAGTTGCTGAGTGTCTGGCTAAGTTGTTGAGGCTGGCCTTGAACCTGTGATCCTCCTTTCTCAGTCTCCCAAGTACTGGGATTACTGATGTGCACCACCACGCCTGGCTGCCAGTCCGATTTCAAGAAAGCTTTTTGTAAAACCCCAGTTCTAATACAGACTTCTGTGTGTGTGTGTGTGGAGCAGGCAGCCCTTGTTTAGTATCAGAAATGCAACCCCTGAGAGGTTAAGCAAATTTTGCAAACTTTATGACTAGATGTTGGCAGAGTTTGGTCTAGATTCTGGATCTGTTTATCTCTTGTTCTCATGTCCCCATGCTACTCCATGTCCTCTTTCCCTAGGCATTTAACTTCATCTCAATCTCTTCTTCTTTCTTGTTTGTTATAGCCTGCTTCATCCTTTCACAGATCTGCAGAAGGCTTGGACTCAGTTATTTAGAGCAGTGCAGGATCTGAGAGTGGGAAAGAGAAAAGTCTTCATATCTTATGTGAAGAGTTGCAGGTTCCTAGGATGTACCACTACAAATGTATAATAATTTACTGCCAGCTAAATATTGGAATTCATGAATTAGGCTTTCTAGTGTGTGCAAGGATATATAATGGATGGGAAGAGCTAAAGAAGACCTCTCATGATATATGTCTACCTGCAAAACTCTATATGCTATTTTTTGAAATACTCCCAGGCTAGGCGACCAACCGTGCAGCCCAGCCTGATCCCCATAGCTTTTTTCTACTCATATTCACCACATGCTCCATATGCTTTTACTTCACAGAGCCTGTGTTCACCCTAACCCTCTACCTGAAGGCCCACTTTCCTTCCAGTTGTACTGGTCCAAACCCTATTTGGCCAGATAAGGCGCATCTGGATTCCACCAGCTCTGCAAAGAAGCTCACCCTGGCTCTCCAGGAAGAACCAGTGAGTCAACTCTTTGATTTCATAAGTCATTTGATTAAAATTGAGGTCCATATCCCAGTGTTTTAGTAAGCCTTCTCCCCCTACTAGATCTTGAGTTCCCTGTAGGCATCTTATTCTTCTTTGTTAACATAAATGGCTAGCACAGAATCTAGTATAGAAATAGACACCTGACTTGCCAAATAGTAATTGAATGCGTGAATGAACAAATGAATAAAAAGGAACAAGATGAAATTGAATGGGTGTTTCAAAACTTTTCAGTGTTTTAGAAGCACGATTTGATTTTTAAAAACTAACAATATTACCCAGGTGTGGTGTTGCATGCTTGTAATCCCAGTACTTGGGAGGCTGAGACTGGAGGATTCAGGTTTGTGGCCAGCCTCAGCTACTTAGTGAGGCCCTCTGCAACTTAGTGAGACCCTGTTTCAAAATAAAGAACAAAAAATGGGGCTGGGGTATAACTTGGAGGTAGAATGCCACTGGGTTCAATCCCCAGTATGGCAAAATAAATGAATGAATGAATAAATAAATAAATAAATGAATAAAATAAATAAAATAAAAAATAAAAGCTACAATATTAATACTCTATAAAGTAGCTATAGATTGTTATTAGAGAAAGTCTTTTTCAAGATTACCTCTTTTTATTTAGAAATATAGTTCTTTTAGTGTGTACATGAAAATATCTTGATTATAATTATTTAAAGTTTTTTATTAAAAACAAGTTAAAGAACTTACAGTTAAAATAAATCTTGTAATAAACCCCATGTTAACTGTAAGGGAAAATCATATGTTATTTTTCTTTAACATATTATAGTTTTACTTGGCATTATTCTTGAGCCAGAAGCAATCATTTTTTTTCAAACATGTTTTATAAGTACAGTATAAAGCCAAGCTTTCCTAAGGATTATGTGCAGAGTTTTTATCAGCATTTTTGAGAATCGGGCCCCAGGTGCTAATAAATGAAGACTGAGGTTTAAAGGGGAAAATGTGGTTGGGACAGTTTAATGAATGGCTCCTGGTTAAAACAGTTAAAAAAGAAAAAATAATGATTTTAGTAAAAGCATTTAAAAATAATGATATGCCCTTATATAAACTTTTGGAAATTATGTACATTTCAGAAGAAAATGATTAAATGACCTATAACAGATAAAATCAACCTGAGAGCAGCTAATGAGTGAACTACATTTGCACGATTAGATATTCTTTTTAACATGTGAGTGCAACCAACCACAAGGTATCTGGAGTTTGGAAAACAGCCACTAATTAAAGAAGCAAGATATTCCAAAATTTACATTCTTGGTGCATATGAATTGGCACTGCAAAATCTGTCCACAATTTCTGTCCACAATTCTGAGAAGAAAAGTGACAAAATGTTCTACAGATAGTCCCAGATCTACAATATTTCAACTTACAATTTTTTACTTTACAATGGTGCAAAAGCAATACACATTCAATAGAGATCATTTTTAGATTTTTTTTTTTTTGGT
Source organism: Glis glis (assembly GCA_004027185.1). Classification (NCBI taxonomy): domain Eukaryota; kingdom Metazoa; phylum Chordata; class Mammalia; order Rodentia; family Gliridae; genus Glis; species Glis glis. Next base: position 39,038 of record PVJS01011917.1, read on the forward strand.
GCTGGAGACTGAACCAAGGGGCATTCTACATCCAAGCTACACTCCCGCCCTTTATATTTTTAAATTTTGAAACAGGGTCTCACTAAGTTGCTGACTCTAGTGTGCCTGGCTGCTAAGCTAGGATATTCTTTAGGTTAGGGTATTAAATGCATTTTCTCTCTCTGGATAATACATCCGATTTTATAGCAAAATAACTTAATTCATTCAAGTTATTTAGTTGTCTCGTTTTGCAAAATAGTGTCTAACTACCTTCTTGTTAATGAATTCTTCATTTCAGTTCACTTGAGCACATAGTTTTAATTGTGTTTGTACCAGGAAGTAAAAATACAAAGATTGAAAATAGGACACAGTCCCTGTCTTCAAGTAACTTAGGTTCATAAGCAGGTTATTTGTTTGACATAATAAATAATAGGAAAAGTGGATTCTGTAGTACAGCTAATATTTGCAGCAGGTGACCTAATCATCAAATTGAGACATCAAGATTCACAGAAAGAGCATGGATGAGAAGCTGAGAGAGAGGAATAGCCCTCTGTCATGTGCTAGCTCTTTAAACACGGTCAAGTGCACCAAAGCCTGGAGTAGTCTATCTTCCTCACCTATAAAATTGGGCTACTGATTCCTATTCTTACCTTGTATCAAATGAGATAACAGATGTGAAAACATTTTGGGATTTTAAAGGTTCTATGCAAATCGTAAAGCCCATTATTATTATGTATTCTTGTGCAACAATTACTCAGCATCATAATAGTTGGTAATAATCATTAAGGGGCATCGTTAGAAATACAGGCATTGTCTGTAAGTTTATATGCATCTTTGTGTTTGTGTACATAGTGCACCTGTACACTTGGGCACATTATTACATGCAGTTATCTTACTTTCCAATAAAACTATGTATTTCTCTTCTAGTAAACACTATTAAACTGTTGACTTATATTCTCCACAGCCTTTTTCACCAGTTCAGAACCCAGATATTTCCATTGTAGCTGGTATAAAAGGTGCAGGCGAGTTTGAGTGGTCCTCTTTTAGAAACTGGGCCCTCAGGCCTCAACAGCCTTTAATCAGCTGTAACTGGAGTGAAGCTGTCAGCCCCTGCGTGTTCTCTGTCAGCTTTAGTACCATTTAGAGCATCCCTGATAAATGTACAGTACACATTTAACAGTCGACCTGTGAGAAAGAAAAACCCAACACCTCTCAAGCATTGGAAGAAACTTTCTTTAGCCATGTCATAAAAAAATCCAGGGGCTACAAGTTCCAGTGTTGATATAATAGAAGTTGGTGAAATACGACTATATACATTGGAAAATATAGTTATCTTGGTACATCTAAAGGTTTAAAAATGTGCAAACATATAGGAAAAAAGGCAAAGAGAAGAAAAGAATAAGGCATGGCTGGGAAGGACAGAGCCTTGAAGAAAAAAAAGGTGAAATAACAAGGGAAGTTTCCTCTGATTTTCTCCTTGGATTGAAGAAGAAAATCCCAAGCCATGTTCTCCAGACACTACAAAAGGTGTGCACTGCTTTTTGAATGAAGAGACTTGTTATGATGATTTGGAAACGCTGAGTAGCACTTGTGTTACCCCTTTATAATTCCATCTGTGTGAAACCAAGAGTCGTTCAGAAGGCAAAATGGTGGTTTGAAGCCTTAGCTTTCTCATCTATAAAATAAGGATAAGAATAATTTGGACCTCACACAGTTCTTGAGAAGATGAAAATAAATAATAAAACTTGAGAATAAAAGAATGCCCCCCATCATAATTAAAAGAGGAATTAAGAGCCAGGCCTATTGGTGCAAGCTTGTAATTCCAGAATTTGGGAGGCTGAGACAGGAGGAGTGCGGGTTCTAGGCCAGCCTAAGCAATTTAGCGAGACCCTGTTTCAAAATAAAATAGGGCTGGGGGTGTAGCTTAAAGGCAGAATGTCCCAGGATCCAATCCCTATCACCACATGGAAAAAAAAAAGAGGAATTCAGGAGAATTTTATTTTTCATTCCTCTCACCAACTACTGAAGGCCAACTTTGAGGAAGTTGGGATCTTAGAGAAAAGAGTTCCTGAGTTTGGTACATTTATGTGAGAAGCTTGGGAGATTCTCCAATACAGAGATAGTAAGCCATTGATTCAATGACCAAAAATTAAGGAATATTGAAGGTCAACCCTCACCACCTAAGTACATATATATCGCTGAATTAGTTCATGTTCCATTACTATAACAAAATACCCAAAGCTGGTACTTATAAAGAAAAGAGTTTTTGGAGGATGATAGTCCAAGATTGGGTGGCTCCATCAGTTAGGTCTCTGGTGAGGACCCCCTCGACTGTGTCATACCATGGTCGGTGGCCCACTGTGACAGTTCAAGTGAGGAGAATAGATCACAAGGTGAGAAAGGGAGCCAGAGAGACAAGGGAGGGACTAGTCTTGCTTATATAATAACCTTTCTGGTTCGAGGTAACTAAATAGGATTTTAGGACAACTACAATAATTGCTTCCAAAGGCATTGCCTCCAATAACCTGAACACCTCCCACTTGACCCCATCTCTTAAAGGCCCCACCACTTCTCAGCATCTCAACATCATTACACTTGGGCACCAAGCTTCCAGCACATGAACCCTTGGGGAAAACACTGAAACCATATCCAAACCATAGCAACTGCATAGGTGAGAAGGCTCCATCATGATTCATAACTGTTTGCATGTTTTTTGTTGGTGTTTCAGAAGATAGATATTGTCTTGTGCTCTAGCACTTTATGTAATCTTTTGAGACTTCCCCATGCAGATAATCTTCTTAATGGTCCAGGACATCTCTCAACTTCCCTATCGACTTCCACCATCTCTCTTGCATTCCCCACCAAAAGAAAAAAATAAAGAAGGCAGCCCTTTCAGAGGGTTAGATATGGTATGGAACAGAAAGCTTCAGCACCAAGGTTTGGGTTGGGTTGAATAGGGATGAAATCCATTGATGCTGACAAGAATGGAGAGCTGGCAATGACATAGGGACCTGCCTCTGAGCTCAGGGCACATTTGAGAATGTCCGCAAGGAATCCAAAGGGAGGGTTGATGTACATGCTTACACCTGAAAATGCTGCTCTGGTTGAGAAGAGTTTCCGAAGCAGCAATTTGCAGGCTTTTTATAACCAGTTAGACTCTAGGAATTATATATTAGTCATTATAGGACTAAATGAAGATCACTATGGAGAGAGACCATTGAATGCGCCTCTCTGCTTTCAACTAACGGGATCATTGTCTTTGAGGTGATTTCACAGGGAGGCAGGAGAGAAGGGGACCGGTTTCTGAGAAACTGAAAGTTGAGAGTGCTGTGACACTCTCCAAGGTCACAGAGATGGGAACAGGAGAGAAAGAGCTCAACCTTGCAAGCTCGTATCAAATTTGCTAAACCACAGTATGGCATAATTCTAAAAAATCATTTGCTTTTGGCAGTGTTGAAGCGGTTTAAGGATAATTTTTTACAACCATTACATTAAACATTTAAATTTCAGAATTTTTTCCAGCTGTGAAAATATCCTCAACATAATATTTGTTTCATTTAAACACCAAGCCTTATAAAATAATCACTTTTGTTTCTGTGCTTCTTGCTTTTAAGAAAGAACATTTGCATTAGTGTTTCCACATTTTTATGTTTGTTTAAAATGCCAAATTTTTGAAAGACTCTGCAAATTTAACTTCTAATATAAGTTTTTGAAAAGTATGGTTTATGGCAAGCAACACTGGTGCCTAGATATGGAAATAGAAGGAAATTGTAATATTTTCCTATACAAATTTTAAAATTTCCATTTCCTACTGAAAGTGCTAGGTTAGAGATCTTGAAAACATATGTCATTGTTTTATTCAAAGAGAGTTGTACTATCAACAGTTAATAGTTGTACTATTAACTATTACTATTACCAACAATGACGTTACAAAATATAAAGATCTGTGTTGGCACAAATTTTATTTGGAAAGATAAGAAAAATACCCTCTATAGTCTTCCTATATTATAGTGTTATGCTAAAATTAAAATATACCTGTTTAGGTGAGACAATCCCTGAAGATTTTATATATAGAGAATTTTTAATTTAGGATGTCTCTCTATATGACTATTCTTAATTACTACTAAAGGAGAATTCACCTGTTTTATTACTTATGGTACCTGATCCAGGGAGAATCATAGACACAGAAATACAGGTGGCGTCACAACTTATAGTGACAATGGCCACAACTGTCCACTTGAGAACCATTTTCTGGGGTTGGGAGGAGAAATGGGGATGCAGTGGTGGATAAGATTATGTTTTCCTTTTAAGTAAACTTCATACTAAAATAATATGTATGTACAAAAAAGTGTACAAATTGTGTGTGTGTGTGTGTGTGTGTGTGTGTGTGTATGTGGTACTGGGGATTGAACCCAGGGACATTCTACCTCTGAGTTACACCCCCAGTCCTATTTTTTTTTAATTTTGAAAAGGGGTCTCACAAAGTTGCTGAAGCTGGCCTCGAACCTGTGATCCTCCAATCTTAGCCTCACAAGTACTGGGATTACAGGCATGAGCTACCATGCCCAACTATATAAATCTTTAAGTGTTCACTCAAGGAACTTTAATAAAGAGAGAGAACACACAGTCCTGCGTTTAGTTGTTACCTCAAAGCCACCCTCTTTCTGTACCTGCTTTGTGATGATGGGTTGGGACCCTGCAACCTGTGTCTTTGCCAGTTGACTGTGAAGTGTGTAGCGGGGAGGGGTTCCGAAGGGACACGAGCAGGTTTGGTGGAGGAATGAAGAATGGACCCTTCTTGTTTACTTCTGATTCTCATGAGTGTCAACTCAGAAATGGCCCCTCTGCTTGGCAACATTGGTTGGTTTCTGCTCTCAGCTTTTCCAAACTACCTGTATCTGCCTTACTATGCACCCTTAGAAATATCAATAGCTCTCAGGCCGTGATCCGTCTCCAAAGCTCAAGTTTTAGATACCTGGGGATTGTTCCTCCAGCCAGCATTCAAGATTTAGTAGCACAAACTGTCCGTCTCTTCTCTCAGCCGTGCGACGGACCAGCTCAGCCGGAGAGCAGAGACCGACGGGACAGGGGTCTCGGGAAGGTGGGCAAGGAGTCGGCGATGAGTGACAAACAGACACAACTCAAGGAGGTTGCATCTGAGTGTATTTTGTAAAGTTTCAGGCAAGGATTTTATACACAATGATTAAGGAAACAAAATACATTATCAGCTGATTGTTCATGCTTGTGGTTTATACAATCTTAATGTTTTTTAAGAAATAACAGTGCAAAGCTATGAGAGCAGATAATCATCAGAGCATACGTGACGTTTGGCATAATGTTGTGGGCGGCTGCTAGACGTAACAGTGTAAATCATCAGAGCATACGTCTCATTTGGCATAATGCCGTGGGCGGCTGCTAGACATGGTTTTGACACCTAGATTATCTATTGAGGTTATGGTTACGGGCAAGAGTTGAAAGTTTAATCTAGTGCCTTTTATCACTTTTTTACTATAAACTTTTATAATTTTCTTTGTTCTAAATTTTTAAATCTTTTTTAGACCATCTCTAAAATCATTTCCATGAAGTTTCCACAAAATGTTCTTTCTGTTGTAATTTATCTACAACTGTCCTTGAGCCCCACTCTGTTCTTCTGGGCTAATGTAAGCAAGAGCGCGGGAGTGTTCTGGGCCAAAGTTACATTGTTATGAGTTTGACTTCCTGGGAAAGATTCGTCTGTTTTACTCATAGGGCACAGTTGATAATTTGGAGAAGAACA